>APFE030372115.1:57670-77386 GCA_000404065.3 Pinus taeda
GAGTTATATCCTTTCTGACTGATATATAGTTGCATATGATGGATTTTATGTTTGTGTTTGTGTCGTTTCTTGTATGTGCAGGTGTCCATTCATGGAGATTGTGGGGATCGTGATCTGCTGGAGCAAAGGAATGGGAGTGTCACCTCTTCTACAAGCACTAGCGTTGGAATCCAGTTAGGCCCTCATCATTGGTCTTTAATTTGCAATTAGGAACTTGCGCTGTAGCATTGTATGATTGTTGCTAGACCCGGTCTGGGCTAGTAGGGATCGCCTCTGTATGTAGAGGGGATTTACCTCCTCAACAATTTGGCGACTCCACTGGGGAGCTTGTCTTGTCTTTTTGGTTGTTTCTTGGTTTTTACCTGCTTGGTTAGCCTTCTAGGTTGAGTTATTTTGCTGTTTCTCGGCTCTTGGTTTACTTGTTTATTGTTGGCCTAGCTTTGGATTGCTTGTTTTTTATTTTTGCATAGCAAACTTGACTGGCGTGCTTTTATAGCGTAACAGTCATGCCAATTGACGCTAGTTGCTCATATACAACCCACGCCAATCCTTAAAAGGCACTAGATTCAGCCTGACAGTTGCGCCAGGCCTGGGAACTACTAAAGTTTGCTTGATTTTAAGCCTTCTGAGCTTGGTATTTGTTTTGGTACATTTTCTCGACTGCTTGAGTGTGTTGGAGTCTTGTTTGACTGGTTTTAACCTTTACCCTTTGGTTGTTTGCAATTTTCCATCAATTTCACATTTTTATCCCTAGGGCATCTAGTGGCTTTGTGTGTCGAGCCTTCCTTAGGCGTTTTTGGTCTTCTATTGGTCCAGTCGACTCTCTGATTGCTCCCTTGCACTCGTTTAGTGGTTGTTAATCATTTCATTGCATTGTTTGAGTGACCTACCTCTTTATCACTTGAAATCCGCTTTGTTTCGCTTTGGGTCTAGATTACACGGCTCATTTGTGTCTTTGGGACTTCTCTCATTTTCAAAGGACTGCTTTGTGATTTAGGGATCTGATTGTGATAACATTGAGTAAAATTCGCTTGCATTTACTCTTTCATTATCATTTCTCAAAGTTTGTTTAGTATATCTTGCCATCAACATAAAAGAAAAAAGTCTCTTTTGCTTTGCATTAGTTAATGTGAATTAGAGCTTTTCATTGTTATTAGTGATTAGTAAATTTGAATTAAAGTTTGTTAATTTCCATTAGTTGCATTAGAGGTATTGTTGGTTGTTTTATGATCATTTTGTTTGTGTGAAAGCTCTCAACTCTCTCGTAGCTAGCATTCATCGAATGAAATGATATATTGTGGCATATAGTTTGCATTTAGGAAATTTTGAGACATTACATACGGTAAGGCCTGAAAACTAAAACATAATTCAAGATCAACGTTAAAATGATCTGAATGAATCTAACAACGCATTGGAACATAACGCACACTTTTTAGAGGTCTAGGCTAGAGACGTGCTACGACGTCATTAAACCTAGTCACTTTTGTTTCCACTCAAGGTTGGGTGGTTCCTCCTTCTGTGACTCAATAGTGGTCTAGTACGGATTTGTGCTCCCACATACCGTCGAGTATATGGGGAGACCCCACTAGGTTATCATCCTTTATCCATAGGAAGCTGTGTCTGCCGCCTTACAGCCCGTAACACACCGGACACAACATTCAGGAAGATTGATTGCCGTACAGGAAGTCATTGGTTTTCATACGATTGCCAAGGTGTATATGCAGTTTTACGGATTGTCTGGTAAGACTTTTGCCTAGTTCTCTAGAGTAGTCACTTTTGCTCCTTTTCAGACTCCCTAAAAGAAAAGGCTCGTCTGAGCACTTGTCACTTCAGGCTCATTAAACATTCGAAGGCGACTAGAGTCATCTTTTGGTCCTTTTCTCGACTCTCTAAAGATGAAAAGGTCAAGTTATGTCCTTGTGTCTGAAAATTAAATCACCCGCGATCACACACCCTGTTAGATTCTACTTGTTGGCCATTTCATTGTGTGTCTTGGCTCTTTTTCAGCCCCGTGTGCGATTTTCAGTTTTTGATGGCAACTTTTCAAGAGTTCACCAACCCAAGAATCCCCTCTGAAGGGAATCCTGGTCATTTTCCTCCTTTTGGGAATTTTGGTGCTCCTTACATGGCAATGTTGTCCCTTCCTGGGTTAACTCTTGGGTTGCCTGTTTAGTTGTTCTCAACCTCTGTGGTCCCTTATGTTTCAACTACTGGTCAATCAGTTCCTCCACCCAAACAACATCATGTTGATTCCAAGGTGGACCTCTCCCCTTCTTCGCCTGTTTCTACGTCCTCGTCTTCTAATTTTCCTGGTGAAAGTCTGGATTCAAGTAACCATGTGGCTAAGAAGAAGAAGAAGTCTCATAAGCAAGAGGCTAAAAGTGCCGCTTCTACCCCAAGTACGGCTCAGGTCGGAACTCCTTCCGCTCCTCCACGGAAGGTTAAGTTTCCTTGTAAATTGTGCAAGAGAGACCATCTTCTCCGTGATTGTCCTGGCCTTCCTAAGGTCTTAGAAGTATGGTCTCTTGATCTGTCCTACCCCTCATCACCCTCTGAAGCTCATGGCAATGCTACCTTATCAACTGGCAATGGTAAGAAGAATGGGAAGATTCGATTCCCCTGTAGGCTATGTGAAGGAAACCATCTCCTTCACCTTTGTCCACTCATGGATAACACTTCCGCTATTTTGGATAGTCTTATATCTTCTTCACCCCAAATCCCCATTGGTTATCAGAGGTTCTCTTTAGATCCTCTCCCTCTCGACAAAATGATTGATTTAGATCCTTCTCTTGTCCATCCTCCTCATTCTGAACTTGGCTGTGCTAAGCCTGTTCTAGACCAACCATTGGTCGGAAAGAGTGTCAACTCGGGTCCACCACCCATTGATCACTCTGTTTCGGAAGAGCTTCATGCTCATGTTCTTCTCATCTCTTCAAATTCTCGTGAGTCCGAAAACGACTCTCCTATCCCTGCTAATCCCGAGAGTCCTTCTTCGGAGCAGGGGGGCAATCATACGATTCCCCCACCAAGTAGTTCAGTCGTTTTCTTTGACTGGAGTCACTTGACTGCTTTTCGCCTTCCATCCCATGTGCCTTTCCAGATTACAGTACATGCCTATGATAAGGCAGTACCTAGCACTCTCCTGGATGAGGGTGCATCTCTCAGTCTTATGCCTTCCACTACTTGGCAAGCTTTGGGCTCCCCATAGCTTGTGCTGGTCACGTAGAATTTGATGGCGTTTGACGTAGGAACCAGTCAACCATTAGGGATCCTTCTGAAGTTCCCTATTACTTTGGGAGGTAAAACCATCTATATAGATGTACTGGTTACCCAAGGTGCTTTAGATTTCAGTCTTCTCCTTGGTCATGACTATGTTTATGCCATGGGGGCCCTTGTCTCTTCACTTTTTCCATGTGGTTTGCTTTCCCCATGACGGAAGGATCGTGACTATAGATCAATTATCATTCTTTAGTCCCCCGGTGCCTCCTGCGCAGTTGTCATCCCCTCCTGGTTTTTATCAACCGGTTGTATTTGCCCCACCGCAGGTCAACTACGTGGCTACTTATCCCGTTCCTGTATCGAGTGATGATACTGTCGTGCATAGTGTCCTGGGGGCATTGGGTCTTGACTTCCAAGATGTTATCCTTCCACCGGGAGTGGCACTCTTGGAAGCCACGACTTGCTGTTCGTTATCATGAAGTTCGGTCGGAGCATAGTTCTCTTTCCTACGTCCAACTCCTTAAAAAATGAAACTAGGTATGGTCGGAGCATAGTTCACTTTCCTATGTCAAGCTCCTTAAAAAATGAAACTGGTTCTGGTCGAGCATAGTTCCTGATCTTGTGTCAAGCTCGTTAAAAAATGAAACAAGGGTTATGAGGATAGTTCTTTTACTGTGTCAACCTCATTACAAAATGAAACAACTCCCTTTCCAAATTGAGTCTTTTGATTAAGATCTCGTAAAATACAAGTCGAGTCTTTCCAAGATCTCGAAAATGAACCTTCATTCCATCCACTTTGTCGAATGCAATGAAGCTTCGGGGGCATGTACCTCGTTTTGCGTCATTATGCAAGGGGCATGCAAACTTATAACAAGCATAGTTTTTCATTTCAAGCTTGTGTAAACATGAAACCAAACCCAAGCAGAGTTCTCCATGGTTCAAGCTTGTGTAAAAATGAACCCATACCCGATATACATCTCGTGATTACTGCCTTTATCCGCTAAATTCTGTTAGATGAGCCTTGGTTGTTTTCATCCCATCGCCACCATCTCTTTGGCTGATCATATGCTTTCACTTGCTTGTTTTCCTTTCCTGAGGGACCGCAGTTAAGAGTGGTTTTGTTAGCCAGCCTCTTGACCATTACATGTTTTGAGCAGTTCCACCATTGCCAGAACCAGTTGCTACCCTCTATACCACTCGTTCCTCTAGGACAAGTCACCTTTAAGCTCTTTTATGACTCGTAAAATATGAAAAGATTGCCGAGTATTTTTCCCTTTTTGACTCGTTAAAGAGAATAAAAATGGAGGTCTTCTTTCAGCTCTTTTCTGACTCTCTAAATATGAAAAGATTGCCGAGTTGTTCCTCTTGACTTGTTAAATGTAAATGAGAGGCGGTCATCTTTAAACCCTTTTCCGATCGTGTAAAGACAAAAAGATCGTCGGGCCCTTGTCGTTTCAGGCTCGTTAACAATTACAAAATGACGTGATTTCGGTTGCTTTTTTACTTTTTTTTTTTCAGGTCGAAGTCACTAATCATGAAAAGTACTCCTCGATCGTAATGGTTGAGCGGTTCTTTCGAGCATTGTTTTATACTTTTTCAGGCTCGAGAGACACAAATTTAAGAAAAAGGACACCCCTGGAGTTTACTTCTCTGCTGTCTTTTCAAACTCTCTAAACATGAAAATACGCCGAGTTCTTCCTTTGTTAGACTCGTTAAAACTTGATGACATTGGATCCCGTCGAAATGACAATTTACAAGCATATGCTATCCCCGTCAAGCTTGTTAATAAAAATGACTGGGGTACTTGCCAGCAATGGTGGGGAAAATGGAACCAAAATCATTGTCGTGTCGGCAGTATGTCGCTCTCGAACATGGCACTTGTCTGCATTCGTGTCTGGGTGGGGACATCTCATCTCGTTTTTCACTTGCCTCTGTGGGTTTGGGTGATCCTATTTGACCTCTCATCTGCTCGTTGCCTTGTCACCATGACCTCTAATCATTTGATGTCAAATACTGCCAAGTCCACTGTCGTGCCACCGATATGTTCAAAAGAAGTTGACCTTTGCGAAATAATCAACCTCCCTCTGATAACTCACATACTCCTGATTCACAATAAAAATTATCTTCCTCTGTCTCGTGTCGATGATGTGGGAAACACTATGGCCCACCTTCGATCAAGGTCGCTTCCTATCGACTTCAGCTCATTATCTAGGAAGTTGATCTAGAGACTCCCTTCAGGTGCCTTGGAGCCTGCATGCCTCAATGGCAGGTTCTTCATGTTCGACGCAAGGTTTTCATCATTGGCCTCCGATCGAATGATTCTACGGGTGTTCGACGCCAGCTCACTGATTCACACGCCGTAGATTGTACCTATAATACCTGGAGGGCCATTGTCATTATTGGTGGTAACTCTCGTGTCTGTTAACAGTTTTCACCATTGGCTGGTAATCGGACGATGTTCTTGCATGTTTGACTTCGACTCCCATATTCGCATGCTTGAACTTGTACTTTGTTTAGGTCGAGATGGAGCGCAAGACCCTGGATTTCTGTTGGGATCTAGGTTGCGATTTTGTGGATTATTATGATTATTACATGACTCATTCATTGGATGGTTGCGACCATGCCTGAGTCTATTTATCTATCCTCACTGGATGGCTGCGTCTATACCTTGGATCTAAATTCTTATGTACTCTGCTATGGATGGCTGCGCCCATACCACATATATCATGTACTTGAGATATCAGTTGTACTTCTCCACGTAGGTTTTCTAGCGGTAGTGTTTTCGGTTGGACATGTTCTTGTAAAGCATTTCACTCCTCTCTCTCTCGGGCCTCATGCTTTAGGGGGCATCTGATACACAGCAATTTGTCACCGTCCCTATTACCCCTCTCCTGCATCTTGGAGGACTCATTCTGGGACCTATGAGAAGTGACATGACCTGCAAACACTTGCATTGCATTCCCCTGAACTTGAGCTTCATTTGCCCTGAAGACATCTTTTGCTAAAAACCCCTAAAAATAGCCCTTTTACCATTGGCGCAGTTCCATAGTGCAGCCCTCGCGCCAATGGGGGAAATCCTCCAAAGAGAGCGCACCAGTTGGCGCTCTGTCATAGAGTCACACTCACGCCAACCATAATCAATGGTGTTTTTTAACAAGCAAACGACGGAAGATTCATCCTAACAAATTCATGGGCTGAATCTATCTTGAGTTGGGTGGTTTGGCTACGGATTTCCATAGAGAGGAAGTGGTTTGCGACCTCTCATGGAAGCTTCCTTCATGATATGGCCAATCCCATGATTACTGTGGATGATCCCAACTCCCCTTCCTCCATCTATAAAAGCTTGTCGATTTTACTTGGCAAGCTAGTTCCAGAGTTCCACAAATTTAGAATTATCAAGTTTCCAAGAGCTTCATCCTGCAAGAGCCTTCTTCATTCCCATTAAGCCAAATCTAAGTAAGGAGATTCTTGTCCAATAACCAAAGAGAGAGAGGCTTGTTCCTACTCCCAACAAGCTTTGCAAGACATGTGCTGCTGATCACCCAGCTAAAGGAGAATCTGACGTCAGAACTATGGTTGTATTCTTCTTTGATTATTATTAATAAACGACTATTGTTATGGTTCCAATCTTATTGTTATTTGTGATGATGATGAGTTATATCCTTTCTGACTGATATATAGTTAAATATGCTGGATTTTATGTTTGTTTTTGTGTCGTTTCTTGTATGTGTAGGTGTCCATTCATAGAGATCATGGGCACCGTGATCTGCCGTAGCAAAGGAACGGGAGCGTCACCTCTTCTACAAGCACTAGCGTTGGAATCCAGGTAGGCCCTCATCATTGGTCTTTAATTTGCAATTAGGAACTTGCACTGTAGCGTTGTATGATTGTTGCTAGACCCGGTCTGGGCTAGTAGGGATTGCCTCTATCCACAGAGGGGATTTACCTCCTCAACACTAAAGACTACATCATAGCCTTTATCTTCTAGCATAGAAACTGATCTGAATTGGATCCTTAAACTCTCTTAAAGTTACCCAAACTCTGTAAATAAAATCATGTCGAAGTTCAAAGTCTTGTGGATATCGAGCTTATTAGAAATAACCTCTGAACAATGGCAATTTGTGGTCAGCATGGAACAACGAGGACCCTCAATCAAAGTGCGCAGACCGTTGGCCCATGGTGACTGCGCGTTGGCACAAATTGGCAATTGGGAGGCCAAATCCAAAAACAGAGGCAGTTTCTGATACGTGATTAGCACTAATCGCGTATCGCAGGGCATCCGCCTCAGTGAAGGAAAGCCCCAAGCACTCAGTCATGAGGAAAATGCATAAAACCGTATGGGAATCACCAATTCCATTAGAAGGCAGGTCCCGCACCAAAACCGGTAGGATATTGTAAGCACTTCAGGCAGTAAGCGGGTTTGATCGAGTCCCACACGATTCCATACACTAGGTGACATGTGTGCAGTGGATGAGAGAGAAAACTGCTCACATCGCGCGAGTAAAGGTCATGCAACTTACCCCCGTGATATGGACAAAGACTATACGATCTGGAGGCTCTAGATCAATGGCAGAAATGTGACTGATGGATGACCAGATTTGACAAAGTCATAAAGCAAATTGTGCAAGATTTTGAAGTCCGATGTGGACGATGAGTTGGCAGAGATTTGTGTTTTGCAGGAATTCTTAGAGTAAACAGAAATAACGGTCGTTTCAAATGATCAAGTGTTTCCAATGAACCTGACACTTATCCATTACGAAATAGGTGGCCACTTCCCTGTGAGGTGTGATGTAGTGACTCTAACAGCCGAAAGGAGGGATTCAAACAAACAGAGGCAAGGAAGGAGAGAGCTGAAAGCGGAAATGAATAGTGAGGAAGCAGATGGCTTAAAGCCATAGACTAATAGAGATAGAGTGGGTACAGAAGAAGAGAGGAGAGTGAATAGCAAGAAAAAGCTGAATGCGCAGAGAGTCTTTGGAGTCACTCAGAGGTCGAGTAAAAAGCCAGAGAGCTCAATTGACAGCAGGATATTGTTGTTGGAGTTGCTTAGAGGTCGAGTGACTCACAAATGCATACAAAGGCCAAGAGAAAGATCTTAGAGAAACCAGAGCAGAGAGCCATGAGCTGCAGCCATAGCCAAGAGCCAGAGCGAGTGCCAGAAGTGAGAGCTGAGAGCCAAAATTAGAGCCTGAGCCAAAGAGCTAGATCTAGAGTCAAAGCCAAGAGCGAGAGCCAAGAGCCAGATCCAAAAATCCAAAGAGCTCCAAGAGCCAAGGGATAAGATGGTGCTCTGAGCCCAATGTTCCTGTCTAAAACATTGGAGTTGAGTGTGGAACTTGTAAAAGAACTGTTGCCATAATCTCAGGGAGCCTAGTTGAGTTGACTAGAGCTCAAGGAGATGTAGCCCAAGAGTTTCGAGTGAACTTCATATTAAATTGTTGTCTTATGTGTTTGCTTATTGCTACATTTGTCTATTATCATATTTATTTACATATCAACATGAACAACCGAATTTTAAAAGCACATGAACAGTTAAAAATGCATGCCAACATACACCTTATTTTCAAGCATTTCTTAATTCCGCATTGGTTAATCATTAAGACTTGGGAAAATTTAAAGCTTTGGAAGTGGGGGAGGTTCTTCTAAGTTAGACAAGAATCCTAAGAGCCCTATTTTTAGATCAGGTGGTATTAGAGCTTAAGATTGATTAACCCCACCTTCAAAGAAAGTTGTATTAGAGTGCTTGATTGACAGGGAAAAGATTGCTTGTCTGAAAGGTTTTTGGACACTGAAGGATTGATTGCCTCATTAATTGTATGCTTGGTTGCAGGCATTCTTCTATCCAAAAGGACCTCAGGGAAATCCTTGAAGCACAAAAGGTTGTTGTAAGAGGTTACTGAATAAACTCTTTAATAATCTTGCTTGAAGTTATTTTGTTCATTTTCATAATGATGACTTCTACAAGTGAATCCTCGAATTCTTCTTTCTTCGAAGTTCCTTTGATGGAGACATGAAGCAATACTTGTTCTTCATGATGAACAAGGTAAGAGAAATGTATGAGGATGGAAGGAAGAGTAGCATACTTAGAGAGTAGTTGAATTCTGTGGAGGAAGACAAGCAGATGCATTCTGGCAAATTGCAGGAAATGGAGAGGCAACTTCATATTGCAAATATGAACCTAAAAAGGATGCATGAGTTGGAGTCACAACTCTTTGTTGCCAAAGAAGCCTTGGCCAAGTATTAGCTTGAAGAAGAGGTAAACCATTCCACTTTGTCTTCAAATTCTTCTTAGAATGGTTATATTGGTTCTTTTGAAAAACATACTAGAGGCATAGGTTCCAAGCTAATGTCCAAGATGGGCTATGAAGGAAAAGGATTGGGAAAATATGCACAAGGTATTGTTGAGACAATAATGGTTGAGGAAAGGCCTAAGTATTTGGGTCTTGGTTATGGATAGTCTTATGGAGAGAGTTCCAAAGCTTCCATGAAGGCCATTGAAACAGTTTCAAAAAGGAGTTTCATTGCAGGTCCTCTACCTTAGAAGTGTGAGGATTGTATTAAGGAGGAATGCAATAGCTTGAAACATCATTTGTAGGATGCAGGTGTTCGGAGGCACACACTTGAACTAGAGAGTTGTGGAAACTCTGACAACCTTGAAGAAAGTGATGGTTTTCCAAAGGGAGCCACTTCCTCATTTGCTTCACCTACTTCTGATAAAGGTGAAAAAGGCAAGTATAAATCTGGTTCTAAACACATTCCTTTTTATTTTGTAAATAATGGAAAAAGAATTGTATTTTCCTTTTGTGGTTTGGATAAACATTATGTTTCTAGATGTTGGAAGAGGATGGCCATATATAGGAAACTTTTGAAGGAAAAGAAGCAAGTAGCCAAAGGTCCACAAGACAAGGCAAATCATGCTGTCAAAAGGATGCACATGTGTTGCACTTACTGCCATATGCATGGGAATCTTCTGAAAAGTGTTGGAATTTGAATCCAGCACTGCTTCCACCAAATCTGAAGGAGAAGGTGGAAAAAGAAAATGGCAGGGATGGAAATAAAGATTCCATGATTGATTTGTTTCAGGATGATTCACATATTGATGCTAATGTGCAAACCAAGGAGGGACCTTTGAAATGGATTGGTAAGAAATGGTTAGAATTCTTATCCAATTAAGACTAGATGTCCTTTGATGCATCTGTTTGCATTTCTTTGTGGAATAAATGCAAGTTTCAGGATCTTACCAAAATGGTAAATGGAAATAAGTTGAGTAGGAAACTCACTTTATTGCTACAACAATATGTTCATTTCAGCTTCGAAAGTACAATGTACTTAAGCGAAAGTTGATAGACGGAATGCATGCATGAGCATGAGATGCATGTAATTTTGGCTTGGGAGAAGTTAACATGGTCTCCAAAATGGAGATAATGATGAAGTGTTTCATATTTTGGAAAAGAGTCCTAAAGGTATTTTTCTACATGCTTGTCTTGAAGGGTCATTTGTTTTAAAGGCATGTTTTATTGGCTTATTATCTAGTCAATCATTTGTATGCATATATAAGACAAGGAAGGGTTCAGAAGATGTGGAATATGTTTCTTTGTTGAAGCATGAGTTAGTCCATCTAGTTATTGTCTGTATACCTGCTATTGTTAACAGTTGTTGTCGGCAGCTTTTCAAACAGTTACAAATGAAAGTTTTGTGGAGCAGATGTACTTCACATTCATTTTAGCCACCTTGGATCAAGGATCAAGGTAAAGAAATTCAAACTACCTTCTGTAAACTTCACAACAGAAGTTCTGCATGAAGTCAAGGAGGAAAATAGTTCTTCCCAAGACGACCAACCCATCCAAGAAGGGAAGTCGTTAGAGATTGTGGTACAGAGGCACTATGCAAAGTCAAGTGTAGGGAGGCTGAAAGAAGAGGGTGTTGTTACTCTCATTTACTGCTCAGATCAATATATCAGTCTTTTGGTGGACCAAAATTTCTTTTAGTGGGAAGGCGTGATCTGAATTGGATCCTTAAACTCTCTTAAAGTTACCAAAACTCTGTAAAGGAACTCATGTCGAAGTTCAAAGTCTTGTGGATATCGAGCTTATCAAAAATAACCTCTGAACAATGGCAATTTGTGGTTAGCACAGAACAACGAGGACCCTCGGTCAAAGCGCGTAGAGCATTGGCCCATGGTGATCGCGCACTGGCACAAATTGGCAATCGGGAGGCCAAATCCAAAAACAGAGGCAGTTTCTGATACTCTATTAGCGCTAAACCGTTAATTGCGTATCACAGGGCATCCACCTCAGTGAAGGAAATCCCAAAGCACTCGATCACGAGGAAAAGGCATAAAACCACACGGGAATTGCCAATTCCATCAGAAGGTGGGTCCCATGCCAAAACTGGTAGGATATCACGAGCACTTCAGGAAGTAAGCGAGTTCGACTAAGTCCCATACGATTCCATACACTGGGTGACACGTGTCCAGCGGATGAGAGAGAAAACTACTCACATCACACAAGTAAAGGTCACATAACTTACCTGCACGATATGGACAAAGACCATAGGATCTGGAGGCTCCAGATCAACAATGAAGATGTGACTGATGGATGACCAGATTTCACAAAGTCATAAAGCAGATTGTGCGGGATTTTGAAGTCCGACGTGAATGATGAGTTGGCAGAGATTCGTGTTTCATAGGTATTCTTGGAGTAAACAAGAATAATGGCCATTTCAAATGATCGAGTGTTTCCAGTGAACCTGACACTTATCCGTTACAGAATGTGTGGCCACTTCCCTATGAGGTATGATGCAGTGACTGTAACAGCCGAAAGGGGGGATTCGAACGGATAGAGGTAGGGAAGGAGAGAGCTGTAAGCGGAAACAAACAGTCAGGAAGAAGATGGCTTAAATCCATAGATTGATAGAGATAGAGGGGGGACAGAAGAAGAGAGGAGAGCGAATAGTGAGAAAAAGATGAATGCGCAGAGAGTCATTGGAGTCACTCGGAGGTCAAGTGAAAAGCCAGAGAGCTCAATTAACAACAGGATATTGTTGTTGGAGTTGCTTGGAGGTTGAGTGACTCATAGAGGCATGTAAATGCTGAGAGAAAGAGCTTACAGAAGCCAGAGCAGAGAGCCACGAGCCACAGCCAGAGCCAAGAGCCAGAGCGAGTGCCAGAAGCGAGAGCTGAGAGCCAGAAGTGAAAGCTGAGAGCCAGAACCAGAGCCCGAGCCAAAGAGCCAGAGCTAGAGTCAGAGCCAAGAGCTAGAGGAAGAGCTGGAGCCAGATCCAAGAGCCAAAGCCAGAAAGCCGAAGAGCTCCAAGAGCCAAGGGATAAGATGGTGCTCTAAGCCCAATGTTCCTATGTAAAACATTGGAGCTGAGTGTGGAACTTGTAAATGATCCGAAGTTAAATAGGAATGCAACAAATTATAGAGATAACCATAAACACATATATACAGAAGAAATAATACTTCATTTCATTAATGTAAAATATTGAAATATGCTTACAAACAATAATGGAAATAAACCAGCTAGGGGGATGGTAGCTTATCTATGAGAAGAGATGTGGTGGCTACATGCCTCTGAACTGTGTTATAATGAGGCTCGAAGGCCTATTTATTATTGAGAAATAATGGAAAACCCTTAAAATTCCAAAACATAACCCTAGAAGATGAAACGCCAAACTGTGGGCCCCATTTGGGTAAATTGGTACATCAACTTCCCAGGGTCGTAACTTTGGCATACGATCTCCATTTGACATCTACAATAGCTCGTTAGAAAGATCTATCTGAGCAATACCACTTTGGGAAGGGAAACATCGGTCCATGGACCCATGTTGCCCCCATATTTCCCAAAGAACATCATTTAGGGTCTCAAAACGACTCTCAAAGTTCAGGACCCGAAAAACTGCTAAAAATAGTAAGTTGTGCTACAATTATGGAAACTGAAAATGCTTAGGGAAACAGTGGTGGGGGTCCAGGTGGACTTGGCAAGTGGCCACCAATATCCACCTGGATCATTCCTCCCCCCTTAGGAAGCAATGGTCCCCATTGCGTTGAGTTCCTCCATGAGATGAGGAAAATTTTGCTGAACTTGGTCCCTGGTGAGCCACTTGCCCTGGTGAAGGAGTTGACCTGCTTTGACAACTCGATACAGTTGGATATTCTGTTGGTGAGTGTTCTTGATTTGTGTGTCCATGATCTGATCAAGTGCAGCATGTTCCATGCAATTTGGATTTAATTCTGTGGCTGTGAGCTGTTCTGCAATGTCGGATGTGTCTAGCAATGGTGGAAAGTATGGTCGAAGGCGGTCCACATTGAACACTGGGTGTAGGCCAAGGAATGGGGGAATGCTGAGCTCAAATGCATTATGTCCCATAGCCTTAGTAATGGTGTAAGGACCATAGTGGATTGGTCTCAGTTTCCGATAGGCTCCAATAAGGCATTCCTTTTGGAAATGTGACCAGACTTTGTCGCCCACTTGAAATTTGTGTGGCACCCGAAGTTGATCATGTCACTGCTTGTACTTGGCATTTGATTTCTCTAGAATTTCATGGACCTACTGGTGAATATGTTGGATGTTCTCAATGAAGCTGGTTGCCTTGTCTATTTCGTACTGGACATGAGTCAAATCTATGTGAGTAGCTTCAAGTGGCATGGCCACATCAATGGGGCATAGTGGCTGGAAACCCAAGCCAACTTGAAAAGCGTTGTGGCCAATCGAGCTGTGAAGAGTTCGGTTGTAGTTGTGCTAAACATAGGGGAGGCTCTTGTCCCATGTGCATGGATGCTTTGAGTTGTACATGCACAGAATGTGTACAATCATCCTATTGAAAACCTCTGTCTGGCCATCAGTTTGAGGATGGAAGGCTGTGGGCTTAGTGAGTTTGGTGTCCAGCATTGACTAGAGACTAGACCAAAATGTACTGAGGAACTGACTGTCCCAATATGAGATGATAGACTGTGGGATCCCAAAGTGCACCCACACTCGTTAAAAGAAGAGTTTAGCAGTGACTTCTACTATGATATTCTTCTTGCAGGCCACCATAATGGCCATCTTCAAGAACCTATCGATGACCACAAAAACACAGTCATTTCCATGCTTAGTGGAAGGAAGGCCTGACATGTAATCCATGGAGATGGATTCCCAAGGTCGACTAGGGGTAGGTAGCGAGGTATAGAGGCCTTGCTTCTTAATGGTTGGTTTGGCAATGGTGCAGGCAGTACATGATCTGATGTACTTCCCGACATCTTGTCGAAGATTTGGCCAATAGAAATACTTTTGCAGTACTGCCACCATTTTCTCGACCCGGAAATGCCCAGTAGCTCGACTGTAGTGTGCTTCCCAAATCATCTTGGCACGCTCGCTTGAAGGAACACAAAGGTGACCCAAGTGGCATAATAGGGCATCATGGAGGTGAAAATCTAGAACATGCCGACCCTCCAAGAGTGTCTGGTACGTGTGGCCATATTCTAGGTCGCTTTTGCAGAGAAGTGGCCAATCAGAAGTCTCGTGCCCACAAGAGTTGAGCACGATGGTTAACGCCATGATCGATGGTCGACTAAGGCAATCTGCAACGTTATTGGTGCTTCCCTTCTTATACTTGATATTCAAATGGAACTGTTGCAGGTATGTAGACCACTTCTCATGGCGATCATTCTGCAATTTCCCTTGGGTTTGTATGAACTGTAGGGGTCGGTGGTCTGTGTGGATGACCGTTTCCTTCCTGAAATTGTAATGCTTCCATTGTTGGTAGGCTTGCATAATGGAATACATCTCTTTGTCATAAGTGGGATACTTCTAGACTGTGTCTGAAAGTGTTTCACTGTGATATGCCACTGGATGCCCGTGTTGAGTAAGGACTGCCCTAATAGCATAGTCAGAGGCATTTGTCTTGACCTCAAATGGTTGTTGTAAATCTGGTAATGTGAGCACTGGTGTTGTGTAGAGGCGATCTTTCAGCTCTGTGAATGCCTTTTGTTGAGATTCAGACCAAAAGAATTTTTCTTTTGCTCCTCCCTTGGTGACTTGACTCAAGGGCCAAGTGATATGAGAAAACCCCAACACGAACTTGTGGTAGAAGCTGGAAAGACCTAGAAAGCTACAAAGCTTTGTTAGAGTGGTTGGAGATGGCCAATCCTGAATGACTTGGATCTTGGTTGGATCAACATGAAACCCCTGTTCATCAATAACGTATCCCAGATACTGAACTTGGGTCATGCCAAAAGTGCATTTCTCCAAATTGGGAAATAGCTTGTGTTGCCGTAGTGTTTAGAGAACCTATCGGATGTGGTCGAGGTGCTCTTCCCAACTCTGGCTGAAGATCATAATGTCATCCAATTATACCACTACAAATGAGTTGGTGAATGGCCACAATATGTCATCCATTAGCCTCATGAAGGTTGCAGGAGCATTCGTCAATCTAAAAGGCATAACCAACCATTCGAAAAGGCCCTCCTTGGCTTTGAAGGCAGTTTTCCACACATAAGAGGGTTCAATTGGTACCTGGTGATATCCTGACTTGAGATCGATCTTGCTGAAATATTTTTCCCCCTTTAATTGGTCGAGGAGGTCAGCAATCCACGGTATCAGGTACCTATTACGGACAGTGATCTTGTTCAACGCCCGATAGTCAATACGGAGTCTCCAAGTCCCATCCTTTTTCTGTACCAACACGATCGGGTTCCCACAAGGCGTTGAACTCGGACGGATGTGACCTTTCTGCAATAGCTCTTGAATCTGCCTCTTGATTTCATCGTTCTCCAGAATGGAGCGCCGATAAATTGGTCCATTGGGTAGAGGCGCACCTGGGGTTAGATCGATGGAGTGCTTGACCTGACAGTGTAGAGGAACCCCTACGAGGGAGGTGAAGATGTCCTCATACTCCTCCACGACCTTGTCCATCTGTAGTTATCGTGCAGAGGGGCCCTGTGTGGAGGTCGTGGCCACCGTCTTTTTCTTTTCTTGAGGGCATATCATCAGGAAAACAAATTTCCCGGTTTTGGAAATGAGCTTACTACATTGTTTTGCAGTAATCAAAGAGATGGCGGTAGGCGGCACTACCTCTGGTATCCTGTACAACTTATTTCCCAATGTAATAATAACAGCACGAGGCCTTGATTCATACACAACATGTCGCTTCCACAAGTATGGTTGTCCTAATAATACATCACAAACTTCAAGGGGAGCAGTGTCACATAATACCTCATCTGTGAAGGGCTTGATGTTGTATGGAAGGTGACACTGCTAGCTCACGTGAAGATCCCGTCCTTGGTGAAGCCAACCAATGGTGTACGGTTGTGGATGTGCTGTGGTCGGTAAGCCCAACCGATTCATGACCTTTGCCGAAAAGAGGTTCTTTTGGCTCCTGCTATCGATAATGAACTATAGGGGGGAGCCCTTTACCCACATCTGGGAGTGGAAGAGGCGCTCCTCCTCCTCTAGATCTTCGGGTTCCTCCTTCTGTATCTTCATGGTGACAATGGTGGCATTGGGCTCCGCATCGATAATCTGCTTCCCTTTTTCATTCCCCTTGTCGGGTTCTGACTCAGAGTCAGAACATGCATCTGATTCTGAAACCTTTAGCTCAGCCACCAGTGACTGCGTGGCCCGACAATCACTTGTGTTGTGAGTGGAGCTCTTATGGAACTCACACCATTTTCCCATGTCCTTTTTTAGCTTCGCGGTACTGTTCTTTGCTTGCAGCTTTGGCGGGTTGTCCTGGGCTGCCCCGCCTTGGCTCTGTCCTTTGTTTTGTGGTTTAGGGGCACCTTTCCCTTACTTTGGATTCACAGATCCAAAGTCTCGCTTCTTCTGTTTAAACTTCTGCTTGACCTTGACAACATATTGATGAGCCCCAAAAATGAGTAATTATATGGGCTCATTTATCCTCCTAATTCGACTTAATCCACCATTCTCATTAGTTTATTGCATGTTTTTTATTATATTTATGCTAATAGAGTGAATTGGGTTAGTCATTATGCCAAAAGGTCTAATGTGTGCTTTATGCAAAAATTTTGGTCAATTTTGAGACAAAATCAAAGGTTTTAATGAGCACTTGGCAGCCAAATTCATGGAAGAAAAAGGGAGAGGATTTGTAGGAAGGTGTCCCCTTCATTTATGATCCCTTACCTTGAATTCTCCACTAGTAGCTCGGAGTTCAAGGGCCACCACATCGATTATCACAAGGGCAGCCGAGCAACGGCTAGTAAAGTTGCTGTTAACTGCAAGATTTGGCAACCGAGTTCCTAAAGTTTAGGAGGGATGTTGGGGTCTTCAATTTGTATAAATAAGAAGGCTTAGGGCCTCATTTGGGTTAGTTATTTTTTAGGAGGAGTTAGTCAGATGTTAGTTAGAATTTAGTCAATAGGTTAGCTCTGCATTTCAGCGCATTTTCAAGCTTTTGCTTGTAGACAGTTTTTGGGATGTAGCTATTTTTTTGATCAATAAAGATGAATCCAGCTTTGCACCAGCTCTAATCTCTCTTAGGAGGCTGTAGCTCTTGGGGTTGGGCCCAACCCAAGTGCCCAGTACCTCCTTTGTGTACTTTTATGTGTCTTTGCTGCATTCATAGAATAAATTCTGTTATTTAGGTTAAGATCTTACTTTGCTACTTAGGTTGTTTTTTATGGTTAAAGTAGCTTTTCATGCTTCAGGTTGGTTTGAAAGTTTGGTAAAAGAAAATATCTTCAGAAAAGGCCATCAAGCAACCCTTGATCTCACTTCTCCCTCCTTGGGACCATGAGCTGAGACCAAGGTGTCCTTGCTACCACAAAAACACTGTTTTTGCCTCTTCATGCAATTGCTAGTGTTAGATTTTTAGTTAGGAAAGTTGGTACCAGTTGTGATTACATGCTTAGATCCATTATCACTTAGTTTTCATCATTATCTTGCATGATTTTCTACTAATAAATTTCTGTTCATCATGGTTGCTGGTTTCTAGGTCAAAATAGGTCAAAATAGCTAGATCTTTGGTTTTCATAGTCTTTATTTGGTCAGTTTTAGAAAATAGTGTGCAGATCACCTGTGATGCCTTTCTGCCTACCTTTCCTCCATCAGACAACCTACTCCAACTCCCTAACTCAGATTCTTCCCTTTCATTTGCCACTCGTTTTCCAATTTGACCTAATTCCCATATCTTTGTGCAACCTTGCTCCCTCCATCCTTGAACCAAATTCGATCGCCTTAACCACTCATCATCCTCATTCACCAAGTCCTAGACCTCCTCACACCCTTATCTCACCTCCATACCCACTTTCCCACCAATTTTCCACCATCAACCCTTCAAAATTCCCTTTCGGAACATCTTGTAGAAGCTACAGAACATCCTGTAGAACCCCTGCAGACTTCTTGTAGAAGCTCACAAAAGCGGTTTCTTGAGATCCAATCACTGTGAAACTCTATGGAAGGGTGCTAGGGACCCCTTAGGCCCTTTTATCACCTTCTAAACCTCCTGCAAGCATTTCCTTTCACCAATCAGCCTCTGCACAGTCAAAAACAGTTAAAGCACATGCATAATAATTCTGACAACTTACTCAAAAATACAAAAAGATGTTTTTTTCCAGATTTTATTGTAGAAGTAGTTTAGTCACGTGCATTTTACCTTTATAAAAGTCAATGGCATCCATTTCCACCGCTTTCATCTCTTTTCTTGCACCAATAGGGTTAGTCGGTAAAACTAGGGTTTGCTAGGGGTTGCGTTTCCTTTCAGCTTTTGGTTTCCTTCTACAAGTATATTAGTTTCCTTTGAGTTAGCTTTCATCCATAACAATTAAAAGCTTCTTCTAAGAGCTCATATAATTTGGCTTATGCTCCTAGCAGACTTGTGCTAGCTGATCAAGTGACAGTTGCGGCAAAAGCTTGTACTTGTGCATACAATACCATTGCTTCCAAGTTTGTTATGAACTACTGGGTAAAATTAAAGATGTAGAAATTTAGAATAATATAACACTTATTCATAGAGATTATCCCGATTAGACACTAATTTCGGAATACATGCATAATACATAACCTCCTCTACGTTGATCATCAATTTGGCAGTATTAAGAAACATTCACATGCGCACATTGAAGCATCAATCACACATATCAACACAGTATGTACCCGGGGAAAGCATAAAGCTGAAAACCCCCAACTATCTGTATATTATATTGATTGATAACATGTAACAATACATAGTACAATACTCCTCACAATGTACTCAGTACTATCTCCACCTATTACACACAAACTAGCTCAGATCTGAATCAATCACTGGCTCAAATCTCCTCTGCTGCTTGCCTGCCTCCACTGCGCAATCCTGCATGAGAATAGATGAGAATGATCCAAATTCGTATTTCCTTTGGATATACCATGCAATACTCATTGGAAATACTTAATCCATTGATTGTGTAAATCTCATGCACAACTATAGTCACAGCTGACAGCTGTCTTTCCCTTTCACTCATCTCTAACACTTGTCTCCATTGAACTGTCCATGCACTGAGTTAACTGATGTATTCTTTA
>APFE030372115.1:90629-127304 GCA_000404065.3 Pinus taeda
ACCCATGTTGCCCCCAGATTTCCCAAAAAACGTTGTTTAGGGCCTCAAAACAGCTCCGGAAGTTCAGGACTCGAAAAACTGCTAAAAATAGTAAGTTGTGCTACAATTACGGAAACTGAAAATGTTGAGAGAAACAATGGTGGGGTCCAGGTGGCCACCAATATCCACCTGGATCAGTTTATGCTCCTACAAGCCCCATAAAAAACAAAATTGTGATTTTTTTTACTCTTATGATATGAATTCGATATGCATAAATATACCAAAAACCAAACATTATGAGACAAAATTTACATGCTAGCATAGTTGTAACTTTGATATTGGAAATCCATCTTTTGTCCTTAGCTCCTCATGTTGTGGGGTGGTTGTTTTGTTCAAATCTGGAACTACTTGAGTAATTGTTGATGTTTCATTCCTTGAGGAGGTCATTTTCAAGGATCTCATCTTTATTACCATCTATAGAACTTCTATTTGTCGTTGTAATATATTGTTCTTTTCTTCATTCCTTTGTATAATTGACCTCTGATCTATGAGAAAATCCATAATTGTTCAAAGGCTACTAGCAATATGATTTTGTTTCATCTGTAAGGTGGATATTTATTTCCTCCCTTAGATGTCATATTTATGCAATGGGGTATTTGGCAAAAGGTAAGGTTCCCACACCAAGGGAACATAACATTTTCTCTATATCACCTGAAAATAGTCTTATCTACACATGAAGTATACATGTTCTACATGCATAGAACCACCAATTGACTGAACAACTTTCCTTGAGTTGATATTACTCTCATCCTAGGTATGGTCACCTATGGTTGGAGGATGATCTTGAGTCTTTCACCACACAAGTTGAAACTCATGTTCCCATTAAATTGATAAAGAAAAATTCCCAAAGAGAATCCACTTTAGCCTTTGATAACCTGATTCTCTAGATTCAAATCCTAGAAGGTTATGGACTCACCACAATTATTCTCACAACTTTTTGGATTTTGTTGGTTTTGGATTTCTAGTGTAAAATATTTATGTTAATGTGCATGTGTGCCATTGCATCTTTTTTATTTTTATTAAGAATGTGTTTGCAACAATTAATTGTACCGTTTAAAACCAACATTGATATTTTTTAATGCAAATTTCCATAATTGTGAGTCATAGTGTAGAGTGGTTTCTAGAGAAAATGGTGTTATGAAAAGTTGAAATTTCTGATGTTTCAGCTAAACACTTCACCATCATTATGTTTTCTTTCTTTTTCTCCTTAATAATAAATTAATTTCAATAAAAAACAAAAATTCACTCCCTCCATAAGAGCACACAACTCCAAAAGGAAATAGCATGTCACATTAAAAAGAACCAAACTAAAAAATATTCCCAGCACTCCATCTTCCATCTTGATTAATAATGAAGAAAAATAACACAATGTCTACATATAATTCTCCTTTTTATATAAAGATATAATTTATTTGTTGTCATTATCCATAGCATTGAACTTGGTAGCCCCTATATGTATTATTATTTTGTTTTGTGTTGGTTATGATACTCAAAACCTTTTCGAGTTTTAAGCATCTATTACATAACTTTACAAATTATTGAATTCATTTAGGATTATGAATTATCTAATATCATATAAATATTTCATCATAATCAATGACTTATCACTTAAAAAAGTGGAATACATATATACATTTTGGTGGAAAAGTGTGATGTAAGAGAAAAATTAAGAACTTTTCCTTAAAAATGGGTGTATATATTCTTTTAGATAACAAAAAAAGTTGAAACTAAGTGAGAGGATATATATATATATATATATATATATATATATATATATATATATATATATATATATATATATATATATATATATATACATATATATATATACATTGTAGGATATATAGCGTACAGTTTGTAGATTATGGGGTTTTGAACCCTTCACCCTTTGGAAAGCTCTGTCTCTGAGTGAGGAAACCGGAGATTAAGACATAAAGTATCTTCTACTTCTAAGAAGAGAAACCAGATAAAACAACATAAAACATTGAATTAAAGCAAGACATTAAAAGAGACCAAATAATTCCAATTGTAGCTTGAGTGGCATTGGGCCACCTATTGACTAGCCTGAACATAGGAGTTGAGAGGCCAAAATGAGCCAACCTAGAGAGAGACATGAAAATATGAAAAATTAATGAGAAAATTTGACCTTTGGGGATGAACCTAAGCCACAGAGGAGGTCCTGGCTGCATTGCTTGCTTCTTTTGGGGTTTCCTCAATTATGTAGCATCTATAGGGACTAGGGTGGGGAGGACAGGTAGTGAGGATTGGGGCTTGAGAAGAGGTCGATGATGGAGAAGGATTTGGCTCTCTACGAGTAGGAGAGGGTTGGTGTGTAGGGGAGGAGGGGGATCTTTGAGCTAGAAAGATAGCAAGTTGCAAAGTGCCCAGAGCATTTGACTTCCATGATGAGTTTCTTCCTTCTCAATCTCGAGCACCTGGTACCGAATGTGGGGAGGGATGCCATTATCAAACCAACTAGTTGTTGCATTATCATCGAAGGTAGTTGTGGGATCCTCTTCCCCTACCCCAGCTAAAATGATGTCCTCTGCCTCTGTCACGGCTCATGGTGGAGCATCCAAAAGTAGTGGATAGTAAATGATGCTAAAAGGAGACATTGGACATATGGACAGGGTGGGCGAGACAGATGGAACAAGCTTTGAACAAAATGACAAGGGGGAGGTAATGTTGAATTTCCATGGAGCGGAGAGTTATACACCGAGAGGAGGCAAGTGAAGTAGAAGTTCAAGCATGTGAGAGAAATCCTCAAGGAGCTGGGACGACATATTTATTACGCATGGAGGCTAGTTGTGGTACAGGGGGAATGGCAGACGTAAGGTGGAGGGAACCACTATTCCTCGGTAGTGCAAGTGGCTTGTGGTAGATGGGCACCCAGATCTTGGGGGTGGAAGTTTTTCTCAACAAGTTGTTAGCACCAAGGGGACCAGGTTTCAATGGCAGGGGATGAGGGTGGCCATTCTTCACAATGTTGACGATCTGCAGCCCCTCTGTTGGCAATGAAGTTTGAAATTGTGTTAGATTTTCATTTAACATGGGAGAAGATGATGGCATCCTGATGAGAGATGAGGCTAGCCAAATGTTGTACATGATAGTCTAGGCACCAACTAATTGTATGCTTGGTTACTAAAGAGCCATTAAGGATTCGATTATCAATTTGGATTATGACCTGAGAGTCCCCCTCCACTATTATAGGAAATAAGTGATGGATCATGGCCATGTTGAATCCTTCAATTAGTGCTTCTAGCTCCACAACATTGTTTATCTCATGACTAATGTAGCCACTGTATATTTTGATGATCTTCCCTGCATGATCCCTGGAGACTCCACCAATGTGTGCATCACCAAAATTTCCCATAGAAGCCCCATCAAAGTTCAATTTGAAGTGGTGGGGGGGAGGAGGGAGCTAGAAGGTGGGGATAGGATCTTTTGTTCTGATTGGAGGAAATTTTCAAATAAGGTTGGGAGGCTTGAGGTTCCACCAGGCTAGAATTTCCTTTTCAGATGGAGGAGATTGATGATCATTGACAGACCAGTTGGAGAGGGCTATGGATTCCTCAAGATGATTATGGAGAAGGATCCAAGTACCATGAAGTGAGTTTTGTGAGTTATTGAAAATTCGTTGGTTACGCTCTTTATAGACTTCCCAAACAAGAAAGTTGGGGGTGATGGACCAGAGGAAATTGAGAATGGGGTTCCTGCAAGGTGCATTGGGCCACTACTTGAGGGTTTGATAAAAAAAATTCTTCCCTAAATGATTTAAGAAAGTGATGCTATAGTTTGCGCCACAGGTTATTAGCAAAAGGGCATGATAAGAAGAGGTGGTCCATGGTTTTTGGTTGGTCTTGGAAAACCAAGATGAACCTTGGAAGCCCTTCTTAATCAAATTGTCCCAATTGAGGATTTAGTGTTTGGTGAGGAGCCACGATAAGTTTTTATTTTGGGTTAGGTGTTCATGATCTAGAGCATCACCCAAAAGGGGTTTGGGTTTTGAAGATTCATGCTTTTTTGAAGGTTGTAGGCTTCCTTAACTTAGAACCTTCATATGTTTTGATAGCCCCAACGAAGCATGCCACTTCCTTCTTTGAACCTAATGGATATTTTGAGGAGCTCTTATTGGAGGAGAGATATGTTGGATTCAATGATTTCTTCTTCACAGAGGATTTTTGGAACCCAATTGTGGTGGGAATTTTCTTTAAGGTTCATCTAGAACCGGTGAATCGAGATGCGTCCTGTGCTGAGAATGAGTGCCTGACTAAGGGGGGTAGGGAGGATGGTAGCAAGGCTTGGTTGTTGGTGCCATGAGTCATTCCAAAACTTGGCAGAATGACCATCTCTAACTTCCCAAAAGCCATGTGAATGGATAAATTCTCTACTTTGGCTGGCATCCAGATGAGTAGCCAAGGGGTGGGTGGAAAGATGAATGAGGTTCTGCTAGGAAGTGTTCCTGTTATATTTGATGTGCCAAAGATGGGCCCATGGTTCATTTTTTTATTTGATCCATTTCCACTGGATCTTGTCTCCCATTACTTTGTTGATAGCTTCCGGATCACAAAGGCCCAATCCACCATGGGCCTTTGGGAGGCAGACAATTTCACACTTTACCAAAGCCCGTTTACGCTTAAGGCCTGCTCCTACCCAAAAGAATGAGCGTTGGATGTTCCTAATACTTTTGAGGACACATTTGGGACTTGCTAAAACAAAGAATAAGTAAAGGGGCATGGCTTGCAAAACTGATTTTGAGAAGGATCAATATACTCGCTATGTTGAGAGCTCGAAAGGTCCGACAATTTAGTTTGGTTGTGATCTTGTCAAGGAGATCCTTCCAAAAGGAGTTATTTATGGCAAAGTTCGTGAGAAGGGATCCCAAATATTTGGATGGAAGGGAAGCAATGGTGAACCCAATGATGCATTGTATTTTTCTTTGGGTTATTATTGGGGTGTTGAAGAAGAAAAAATGGGATTTATCATGGTTGATTGAGGATTCGGAGGCAAGGGAGAAAAGGTCAAGAATAACCTTGATTATCTGGATTCTTGGAATGAAGGGTGATTAATGAGGAGGGTGTCATTGAAAAACTATTGGTGGGTGTGAGCTTTTTGGATGTGGAGAGCGAGACATTTTATGGAACCTCCCAATTTAGCATTTTTAATAGTGTGACCAAGGCCTTCAACCATGAGAATAAAGAGGAAGGGGGATATGGGGTCTCCTTATTTGATACCTCTCGAGGGGGGGAAGGTTTTTGAGGGGGATACATCAACCATAATGGAGAGAAAGGAGGTGGAGATGGGATACATGACCAATTAGATCCATTAGGCACATAATCCAAATGCTTTTAAAGTGAATTCGTTTTAGTCCCAACTTAGCTTATCAAAGGCTTTGGAGATGTCTAGGTTCATGAGCATGCCTGGATTCTTGAGGAATTTGAGAGAATGGATGGCCTCATGGGAGAGGATGATGACTTCAAGAATTTTCCTGCCTTCCACATAGCTTGATTTCTTGGGAGAGATAAGGAGAGGAAGCATGGGCTTTAGTCTATTTGCAATGATTTTGGATAGGATTTTATAAATAACACTGCAAAGAGTTATGCATCTGTATTTACCTGGAGAAGTTGCATTTTCATCCTTTGGAAAGAGGGATGGGAAGGTGGCATTGAAGTATTGGAGAATGGATCCATTGCTCCTTGATTCTTCCACAATTTCATGTATTTCACTGCTTAGGAAGTGCTAACATTGTTTGAAGAAGGTGACTATACAACCATCAGGGCCAGGAGATTTGCCATGTACCGTTTGGTTAAGGGCTTCCAAGATCTCTAATTCTACAACGGATCTCATGAGAGCTTCATTCTAGTCCAAAAATACCAGATGAGGGATGTTTGCAATGATTTGGTTGATAGCTTCCCTTTGTTACAAAGGAGGTTCCTAGAGAATGTCTAATAAGTAGTGAACTAGCTCCTATTCGATGTCTCCCTGTTTTTCAACAATGGTTCCATCTTGAATTTTGAGAAGAGTTATACAATTTTCAGCCTCGTGTTGGATGGTCGATTTATGGAAGAAGGATGTGTTGCGATCACCCTCTTTAAGTCAGTGTATTCTCAATTTTGCTTCCAATAAATTTCTTCCTGCTTGTAGCATTCCTCCAACTGCTTAGAGAGATCTACCTCTTTGGCATTGGAATCCTCAGAGAGTCTGTTCAATATGATTTCTTGTTGGAGGGTTGACATAGCTTTCTCAAGAGATTCTTTCTCTTGAAAGATATTGACAAACTCTTCTTTAGTCCACTTTTAATGAAAATTTTGATGTGCTTGAGCTTTTGCTGAAAGATATACATCTTGGACCCTTTGAAGTGGTTCATTGCTTTCCACCATGCTTCGATCTTGGGGATGAGGTTAGGGTCCAAGAACCAAAAAATTTCAAACCTGAAGGGATGCTTCAAAGGTTTGCTAAAGGTCCTGCAAGAGAGGGATATGGACCAATGGTCAGATGCGTAGGAGGGAAGGATCTCTACTAAGAACTCATGCCCACTATCAAGGAGGGGTTTTGAAACTAGGAAATGATCTAGGCATAATTAAATCTGAGCCAATCCTCCTCTCTTGTTGTTCCAGGTGAAGAGGTCATTGGTGGTTTTCATGTCTACTAGGATGGATTCTTTTATGAAGGTTCTGAGATCTTCTGATTCTTGGTCTAACTATCTTATGCCACCTTTTTTTCTCCAAGTGAAGTAATAATGTTAAAGTATCCTCCAATGATCCATTTGGCGGGACCTAATTGGATCTGCAGGGACGCGAGGTGATGTAGCATGTATTTCTTCTTGGAAGGGGATTGAGGGCCATAGACATTGGATAGAAATCCGTGAATTATATTCCCAACAAGTGAAACAAAGTTGTGAGGAGAACAATATGAGAGAGAGGGGTTCCATACCTATCTGGGTAGGGTTCTGGGAGATACCAAGTCCTCTGGGGGATCCTTTTGCATTCAATGCCAAAATGTGAGTCGATTTCCATATTTTGGAGATGACAAAAGAAAAATCTATGTTGGAGCACTTAGTTTCTTGGATGAGCAAGATTTTAGGAAGATCCTTTTTTATCTTTTGATGTAGAATGTGTTGCTTGGAGGGGATATTTAGACCCCTTAATATCTAGGAGATGATATTCATGGGGAAACTCCTTATTGAGAGGTGTAAATCTTTGAGATCTGATTGTATTGCCTTGACTCCACGAGCTTGCGACCTAGGGTATCCAACCATTGTAAAGTAGAATTTTGACCTCTTTTTTTTAATTCTTTGCCAATTTTCTTTCCATCTTTTTTTATGATGGGTTGAACACCTGATTTCATTTTTTCCTTGGATTTATGAAGAGTAGTGGCTAGAAGATGAATCTTCTTGTTAGGGATAATGTTTGTTGAATTTCAGTGACATGTGGCTTCTAGAGTAATGAGGCCTAACCCTCATAGGTTGATGAAGTCTTCTTCTTCTACCATGGGAGCATCTTCAACTTGAGGCTACAACTTCCTTTGGTCAAGGGTGTCAATATCTATAGGGCCTTTTCCCTTGTCCTATGCAGCTAGTTTCTACCTAGTCATGTTGGGCTCACCTTCTTTTGACTTCTCTATGTTTTTTGAGTTTTCTTCAAGGAGATCCTCTAGCGCTTCAAAGTTGTTGTTGGTCATTGGACGCTTGGGTTGCGAGGAAGAGCCCTTCTTCTTTGTGTGTCACCTTTTGGATGGGATTTTCGTAAAATCCCTCTACATCTGTGGAGTTGTTCCTTGTTTCCTCTGATTTGGGGTCATTAGCGAACAATTTCTGAATAAGTGGCCATGCTAGTGGCATTTCCAATATTTGAACTAAACGTGCCCGTAGTCCAGCATTTGGAACTAGTCCCTATCTTCTTATTCAAGAGCTATGGATTTAGGAAGAGAGCTAGGTATATCCATTTAAACACGCATCCCTGTGTAGGCTGTGTAAAAGCCTTTACGCTTTTGTTCTAAGAGGCAGATAAATTTCCCCAAACTATTGCCAGTGTCCTGTTGTGCTATACAACAACCCCCCATTTCATAAAATTTTACTTTCAAAACTATAATATGAAATGGGTCCCTTTTAGATTAAATTGGTATCAACTTATCATTTCTCAAAAGGTCCAGAAGCAAATAAAACATTATAAAACCTTTTGAGTTAACATATAATCGGTCTTATAATAAAAAAATGAATAATTCTTTATTATTGCGATAAAGCGATCGCAAGATCGCATATCGCAATAAAAAAGGATGCATAACAAAAGACCCATTGGTTTTCCCCGATGCGACAAGCGCGAATAACTATTGGCTATTGGGAAGTTAAGAAATCATAACAAAAGACCCCTCTCTTTGCTTCGATGTGATATCGCTATCGGCGATCGGGGAGTCCGCGATGACATAAATGAAACTACTCAAGCATTCTTTCGATTCCCGATTGCGATAAAGCTAAGCGCGACTTTCAAAAAGGATTGATAAGGCATGGGTATATTGTCTTAAATTATTATTAAAAGCCTTTCTCTTCCCGATAGTGATTCACTTGCGCTCAACCGCCAAAATATCAAAGCCATGCTTAAATGAACTATTCGGTGAATAAAGGATATGATGAGCATTTAAATGATTGACATGTTTAAATGGCCAATTAATGGAGAAGTTATGCCAAAATATCTTCAGAGATTGTATCCATGGCAGCCTTATGTTAATCCTCCATTATTCATTGATTGACATAATTCTTTCATACTTGGTTTGTGCCATCTATTCTCTGCATTACGTTCATTTTATCTCCTATGTAGAGCTCCTCCAAAGCAGCGAATTTAGGCCAAATGGGGAAGAAGTCTAAGAAATTTGGAACAGCTTTAGCTTCCGTGGTAACAGGACAACATACTACCGATCCAGGACCAAGTAAGAAAGGATTAATCTCAGATACCACATGTCTTGGTCTCAGTAATACTACTTGGCAGAGCATCTACAATATGGTTGAAGCCGAAGAACCTCAGGAAACATCGGTACAAGCTACAGCAGGCTCGAACCAGAAGTCCGAGGCTACCCTAAAGGATTTGACAGATTCTTACCTACACAAGATAGCGGCTCGAGAGAAAATTCTTCCATATACAGATGTGGTAAGATGGGCAGTTGAGGAAATTCCAATTACAAACAGAACATTCTGCACTATTGATGGGAGAGTATTCGGTTCATTCCAGCCCAATGATTTGAGACAAATGTACCATTTGCCCGAACCAGAGAAGAAGTATAACAAAGCATTTCTGGAGAAGTTCAGAGATGAAAATGAAACTAAGTTAGCGCCTATACGGGAATGGAGACAAAACCAAACAAAACACAAGCATGAGTCCTCGGGTAAGTACTCTGTCGATTCCTTATGTTCTCCTTATTGTTATGCTGGAAAGATGATGTGTAGGATTTGGGGGTTGCATGACACCTAAAATTTTTCCATAGAGATGGTACCTTTGATGGAAGCAGCATGCAATAGTGAAATAATGGATTGGGGGAATATATTATCTAATAAGTTAGCAACAGCTATTCTTGAGTTCAGAAACAAATCCCGCGTTACTGATAGATTCATCCCTCCATTTTACTTTAGTGCCTACATCTTAGACACTCTCTGTTTTAATTCCGAGTTTCCTGTGCTGGGGTGGAGATGGACTCCACAAGACCCCATGCCCATTCATATCTATCACCAGAAGTTGTGGAAAGCCCATTATAAACACCACCTATATCAAGTTTGCAATGGATTCATGTTCCCATTTACTATGCAATTTTTGATAAACCTGCTCCTAAGATTTCCTCTCAAGTAGAGATTGACTTGACAGCCTTAGGAACCTGGTTCAGAGAAGAAAAATCTACCTATGTAAGAGTTTTCGGTAGTAAGGCTAGGCCTCATGTCCTCCCCTTGTATATACCCGACAAACTATTGGCTCGAGAGATAGCATATCAGCTTACATTCGCAAGAGCTACAAAGACTCTGAGGAGTTCAAAGAAGCAAGTCTAGCCTCCTTTTCCTCTAAGGTGTGGCGTCTACACTCTGCATGACTACAAGCATGCAGAGAAAGAAGCAGAAAAGATTAATATACTGAATCTCGCCACTCTTCCTAATAGACGATTTGATCCAAACAAAGTCGTCTATAATGTTCTAGAAGAGGCAAAACTCACTAAATTTGAACATAAAGAAGATGAGTTTGACGACCTATTCTCCTCGGCCGAGTCGTTATTCCAGGTTCAAGCGATAGCTAAAATGAGATATCACGACGATGGGTTAGTTGAATTTATCAAACTTAGAGAGAAGAGGTTGCAAACTCTGCCTCTAGATTTGTTAGCCACTGCCCCGATGACACAGTCAAGCGAGCCTGAACAACAACTTACCAACGAACCTCCTACTACGTCAGAAATTTTTGAAGAAGTCCAAAGAAGAGAGTAGGAGGAACTCCAGAGGAAAGAACAGGAAGAAGCACAGAGGAAAGAACAAGAGGAAGCGCAGAGGAAAGAACAAGAGAGAATACATGAGGAGGAACATAAAAGGAAGTAGGAGCAGAGTAGCAAGGATGTGAATGTCGACGCTCAAATTGACCCGAGGTTGCTCCAGGAATGGCAACAATTTGATTCAATCATAAGCAATCTTGAAAGCTCAAGGGATGCCGATACATCCAAAGCGGCTGATACACAAGATACAACATCAAAAGAGGTTCCAAGCGAAGGAACCAGTGGTCTACCCCCTACTACAGAATTAGAGATAATTTCCAAGGATCCTTCGGATCAAATCATTTTGCAAGTGGAAGATATACCTCCATTGGATGTCTTTTACAGCCCAAAGCACAGGGTTGTAGTAAAGCGACAGCAGAAAACGAGAAGGATTGATCAACCTTCCATGTTCCCTAAACAAACAGTGACAGCCAACGCAGTTTGGAAGGAGTAATTCGATCCTTCCGATGACCTGAAAAAGTTGTCCCAATATGCTGGAGCCTATTCGGCGGCCACCATGGACAAGGCATCGAAAGTGAGCAATTTGTTAAAAGAAAAGGATCAGGCGATCGCTTCGTTACAAGCACAGCTATCGGAGGCACAACAGAAAGCAGGACAACTACAACAGCAATTGTCCGTGCAACAACAGTTAAATAATCAACTGAGCAAGCCGTTGCATTAAGAGAGACAGAGGGCATATTCGAGTACCATTCAAAGGCAGAAAGAACTATCAAAGGCATTAGCAAAATTGAAGACAATGAATGAACAGATGGAAAAGACAAAAGATGAGCAAATTTCTTAATTATCAGGTCAAATAGAGAAGTTCAAGAGTCTTCCGCAGCCTGCCGATTTCAGAGCAGAAGCACTACAGGTTAATAAGGCACTGATAACACAAATAAGATTATTGTGTCATAAAATTGCTCAAGTTGAACCCTTGTGTGACATAACAACATCTATAATAGATAAATCAGTCGATAACAGACAGGACTTAGAGCAGGCCATTGAGACCTTAACGGATTTTTTTACTTGGCAGGACACTAATGAGGGACAGGCAGCAAATTTTCCTAAAATCTTAGAATCCCATAAAGAAATTATATTCATGGAGTGGCAGTCCCAATTGATGAAGGCAGAGAGAGCAGTTTCTAGATACAAATTATCTACAAACAATTTGATTGAATTGATTAACAATACTCTCTATTTATCTAACATGATCTCTCAATGTACACCAGGTAAATTACTATCGGCCAAAACATTGGAGAAATCATGTTATCAAGAGCTAGAAAAGAATGGGAGATTGATCACAGGGATTAAAATTTTAACTTGGGACACCTATTGGTTGTTCCTAGTAAAACCACACAGCCAGAGAGCCGCCCTCAAGTGCCTAACGGATGCAATCTGGTGTATCATTCCCGATATACACGATGCCACCTATTCTGCTCAAATCAATTCTCGTCTCAGCCGCCCTCAAGAAGTGGAACCGATGCTAGCGATATGCCAACTCAGGTCGAAAGGAAAACAGGTAGAGTGATGAATCATGTTGCCGACTACCAGATTGCTGTGGGGGAGATATTCAAGATCAAGTTATACCAATTTAGTAGCATTTTAATTTTGTAGTTTGTTAGTTTAATTTAGTATTTATATACCCTTTCATGTATTTAGAAAGGGTCGTAAGTTTTTGTATATGACTTAAGCCTGAAGTTGCACTACTGTACTTGAGGCATATTCTTTTATAAAGACTGGGCCAATTATTCCAATTTTGATAATGAAGCTTTTATGTGGATGTACACTACTGCATTTATTTAAAAGAATTTCTGAGTCAGAAGAAAGAATTTGAATTGCGATTGATGTTGGGAATGATTTGCAGCTCATATGGTACTACTATCTATGTCTGAATTCATTCTTTTTATGTGAATTGTTATTTGATCATTCTTGCTATTATTGAATATATGCATGTGTTTTAACAACATTCTTTATACTTTCCACTATTGGATGTTTACAGCTTGCTTTTCTTCTAATCATACATGTATCAGTAATATAAAAAGAGAAGTGTAACAATGTTTTATTAATTACTTTGTTCAACTATTTGAACAAAGCAATTATTATTTAAATGAATGTCTATGTTTATTGAATAGTGTCATCTATATGCCTATTGATGGACATAGATCATCAAGCGTTGCACGTAAGAATAGAATCTTCCCGGGATAGAATAGTCATTTGTGTTTTCACTTATAGATTAAGTCATCCATTCATTATCACTTATTAGAAAAACAGTCACTCATCCATCCCTTTTTATTCATTATTGGGAAACTGGTCCCATTATATCCAGTCGAAGCCACCATCCCAAATAGAAAAGGAGCTGTATTAAGGTTCGGACCAGGTGGTTATTCCCCAATGTTGATGCAATGATTTTCAGGGCATTAAAATTTTTGGCGCTAGAAGGAGGGCCATAAACTATGAATGGTGATTAAATCAAAATCTATAGACCATTCTCAGAGTAAATCACGCTCCACCTCACCTCGGACCTCCCGTTTGCATTCTGAAACACCAGTGTCCAAACGAGAAAAAGAGGGATCAACTACCACTACTCAACCCCATCATACTTCAGAACGTTTAAGTCCGGAGTCCCCTGAAGTTCAGTCTCTCATCCAGAAACTTCAAGGCTTTTCCATATCACCTCAGAGATCTGAAGTATCTCAAGGCAGTGCGACTTCACAATTCCATCTTCCTCACCCTCTCACTAGACTTCAAAGCGAAAAACTTGGAATTGAACCTGCTGAGTTGCCTTTACCACAAAGGAAAAAGGCTAAAAAGAACACTGAAGGATCTGGTAGTCAGACCTTTTCTCCATCATCTTCCATCTCATCCTCTCCACTGAGAAGTCAAGCATCCACTCCCCCATTACATATTGTTGTTCACCAGGGATCACCAACCTCAACATCACAATCTATTCAGTCTTCAATACCAACTCCTCCCCAAACACCTGGAACTCCATCGGCAATCGTTGATACTCCCAAGATGGCTCAGAATCCATGGAACAGTCCTGGTGCGGTCACTATGCCTGCACCATTACATCCATTACCTGATTATCCTAAGAAGTGGTTACCAAAATTTAATCCAGATGCTGGAACATTGGCTGAGGAACACATAAAAAATTTCATGTTGTCAGTTAATCTAAAAGGAGTAACAGAAGAAGATGTTGTAGTTAGGCTTTTCCCCTACACTTTACAAGGATTAGTTGGGTCTTGGTATTTTTCCTTACCCTCTAGATCCATTACTAGCTGGAATATCTTTCATGAGCAGTTTCTTACCAAATATGGCAATGATAGATCCTTGGCGACACTGATTAATGATCTTTCAAATCTAAGGATTGAATCTAGAGAACCGATCAAGGATTTTAACTCTCTATTCAATAAGCTCTTGAATAAAATCCCTACCGATTCCAAGCCAAGTGAGCAAATCAGAAGTGAGTGGTACATCACAGCCTTACCTTCAAATATAGCCATTTTTGTAGATAGGGCTGGGAAGCCAACTTTAGTCGAAAACATGAAAGAAGTCCTCGCTGTGGAAAAATGCATTATCGCTTTGGAAAATAAAGTTGCTCTCGAAGATAGGAAATCCAAAAGAGTTTCTTTTAAGGATGATTCAAAGAAGAAAACCCCTAAGGATCCATACGATATGGAGGGTCTACAAAAGGTCCTCAAAATAATGTCAAATGAAATGGTTGAAATTAAAAATCAAGTAGCAGAAACTTCAACAAAGAAACCACATAGGAATTTTAAGAAACCTGAGTCAAAACCACCAAATGTTGTATCTAATGCAGATTCAGATCCCGAAGAAGAAGAAGAAGATGAAACAATTTCACCATCTGATGAATTCGAAGAAGAGGAAGTTGTTGAATGCCATGGAACTTGGGACTTCATATTACCTAACTCCGATATATAAAATGAACAAGAAGCTTTTCCTGTGACTACTAGGAGTAAAGGTGCCCCTGAACCTGTCTAGGCAAGTTCAAAGAAAAGGAGTGCAGGTACTACTACTACAAAGGAAAAGATACCCACAAAGAAGCCGGCTGCAACAGTACCTCAAAACCAACCATTATCCTCAAATATACCTTCAACATCTAAAACGTTGGCAGTATCGGATTCAATGGATTACAATATTGTTGATGATATGAAGAAGACTAAGGAAAACATCACCATGTTTGAACTTAGCAAACTAAAGCATCAGCAGAAATTGCTTCTTAAGGAACTAAATGCAGTTCCTTCTTCGCCTCTTCCTAGTGCTAAAGATACAAATGATTCAGGAAAACCACCTTCTGGTAGAGTTGAGGCTACTGATACGATTCTAATTGGAGACAGATCAAATTCCCATACCCCCCCTTTCCTCTTAACCTACGAAATCTATAATCGAAATCTACACAAATGTTTTATTGACTCAGGGGCATCCTCTAATATAATGCCAACTTCAGTTTGTTCTAAACTGAACATAGAACCCCAAAAGTCTTCAATTCACATTGTGCAGTTAAATAGAAGCAAAGTCCAGGTCTTAGGGGAAATCAACTCTGTGACTATCAGGTTATCGGCTGATCCACGAGTAGTTCAAAGAATTGATATTTTAATCGCCGATATACCTGAGTTTTATGGTTTAATCTTGAGTAGGGCTTGGTTTGAGAAGATCCATGGGTATATTTCTACCGATTGGTCCCATATGTGGCTACCCTACAAGGGAAAGCCAAATCAAATAAAAATCAATCGAGAGAAACATATGACCCATACTGTCACAGAACTCGAATAGGAGACTCAACCAATAACATTTAACAATAATATTTTGGGGAATTACTCTTCTGAATCATTCTTTGGCAATTATATTGCCCACCCATCTCCTTTCTCAGTAAACAATTTCACATCCCAAATCGAATTTTTTTTACAAACCGATAGATCAAGATGTGTTAATGTTGCTGAGAACACTGTAAATAAAATTGTTGATAATTCTTTATTTTGGTCTTTATATTTTGACGGATCTAAATCCAGTGAAGGATCAGGAGCAGGGTGTATTTTAGTTATCTTTGAGGGAGAAAAAATGATGCTTTCTTGTAGGTTAGAATTTGAATGCACGAATAATACGGCTGAGTATGAGGCCTTGGTTCAAGGACTATATAAAGCTATTGGCCCGAAAGTTCAATATTTGACAGTGTTTGGCGATTCAGAGATTGTCATAAAACAAGTTAGAAATACAATTCATTGTCTCTCTAGTCATCTCAAGCACTATCAGTCTTTGGTCCAGGAACTTATATCCCATTTTTTAGCATTCAATATTTCACCTATTCCCAGATCCCAGAATGTAGCAGCTGACTTGTTAGCCAATGTTGCTTCTAAACTCCTACCTTCCGAAGATTATAGCCCAGATAGATTTTCAGTAGAGTAAATTTTTAGACCATCGATTCCTGACAATGTCACCAATTGGCGAGTGTTTAATCACGATGAAGACATCTTACATTTCTTGACTTCTGACAAGTCCTACAATGATCAGATCATTGATGAAAGCGATCATGATCTTCATATGAAAGAAAAACACGAGGAAAACTCAATACCAAAACCTGTGGTTAAACTTGAGGATCTCTACGATATTAAAGACAGGTTTAAACAGGTAACCAATTCAAAACTCCAAAGCTCCACCTTAAGATTTGAATTGATAAACCTTGGTACTGAGCAGAACCCTCAAAACATCAATTTGGGATTAGGACTTTCTGTGGAAGAAAGGATAGAATTCATTAGATTATTAAGTAAAAATAAACATGTCTTCGCTTGGAAATATGATGATTTAAAAACATATGATACATCAATCATCCAGCATACCATTCCAATTCTTTCTGAACAAAAACCAGTTCAACAAAAGTTGAGAAAAATACATCCGAACTTATAGAGTCAGATAAAATCAAAACTCAATAAACTCTTGAAAGCTAAGATTATTTTTCCTGTTCGGCACTCAAACTGGGTCTCCAATATGGTGCCTGTTAGGAAGAAAAATGGCGACATCGGGATTTGTATAGATTTCAAAAATCTGAATAAGGCAAGCCAAAAAGATAATTTCCCATTACCTACCATGGAGCAGATACTCCATTCAGTAGCAGGTTCTGAGCTAATGTCCTTTTTAGATGGTTTTTCAGGATATAACCAAATTTTGGTCCATCCTGAAGACAGACTCAAAACTACCTTCAGAACAAAATGGGGAACTTACGCTTATCAGAAAATGCCTTTTGGACTTATTAACGCAGGAGCCACATTCCAAAGAGCAATGGATATAGCCTTCAAAGGATTGATCAACAAAATAGTAGTTTTCTATTTAGATGATATTACTGTATTTTCCTAGAAGAGATCCAATCATTTACATGATTTGAATCAAATCTTTGAACGCTGCAGAAGGTATGGTATTTCACTCAATCCCATAAAATCCTTCTTTGATCTTAATCAAGGAAAGCTCTTGGGCTTTATCGTTTCCAAAGATGGTATTTATATTGATCCTGATAGGATTAAAGAGATTTCTGAAATTCCATTTCCTCATAACAAAAAATCCATGCAGTCATTTTTAGGTCAAATTAACTTTGTCAAAAGATTTGTTCCTGATTTTTCCCACATCATTTTTACCATTACAAACCATGATTAAGAAAAATTCAGTGTTTAGATGGGGATCTGCAGAAAAGGAAGCATTTGATTCAATCAAACAATCAATAATTAATGCCCCCGCTTTAAACACTCCTAATTTTTCTAATCATTTCATATTGTATACTATCGCGTCCGATTCATCTTATGCAGTGGTACTCACTCAAATTAATGATCACAACTTGGAAGCACCGATTTCATATTTTAGTTCAAATCTTCAGGGTGCAGAACTAAATTATTCTGAAGTTGAAAAACAAGCCTTTGCTGTGTATAAAGCTGTCAAACATTACAGACCCTTCCTTTTAAAAGCCCATACAAAAGTTATAGTTCTTTTTTCTGCAGTAAGGCAATTACTGATCCAAAGGGAATTAGGTGAGAAAAGGGAAAATTGGGTTACAACACTTCAAGAATATGACTTGGAAATCATGCCAGCAAATATTGTTAGAGGCCAAGGTTTTTGCAGGTTATTAGCAGGAGCATCCAACATTCAAGAATCAAGTGATACAGAACATATTGAAGAAATTAACCAGATAAGTATCACTAATTCTGAATCTCAATATGCAGACTTGATCTTTTATTTGAAAAATGGATATGCACCTCCTAATATTTCTTATAAAAACAAACGGGCAATTAGATTAAAGACAAAAAACTTCATAATCATTGATGATGTATTTTTTAGGCAAAATTATGATTCAATTTTATTAAGATACCTAGAAAAACCTGAAGCACAAAAGGTTTTGCACGAGCTACATGATGGACCAGCAGGAGAACATTTTGGAGCTGAGACAACAGCCCAAAAAATCATTCATGCTATATATTATTGCCCCACCCTATTCAGAGATACTCACGAATATGTAAGGAAATGCCGAAGTTGTCAAATCTCCAGTGGAAGACAAAGAAAACTAGCTTTCCCTTTGCAACCAGTCAACATTGATCAACCTTTCGAACAATGGGGATTGGATATCATTGGGGAAATAACTCCACAGTCCTTCAAACAACATAAGTATATCCTTACTGCTACTGATTACTTTACTAAGTGGGTTGAAACAATTCCTTTAAAGACAACAAACTCTGAAGGAATTATAGAGTTTATAGATCAATTCATCATTACCAGGTTTGGTGTCCCAAATGCTGTTGTTTTCGATAGTGCATCTCATTTCTCTGGAAATGCCATGTTTTAGTTCGCTATTAAAATAGGATTTAAATTGAAATATTCTGCAAATTACTATCCCCAGGGTAATGGTTTAGCAGAGTCTACCAATAAAAATCTAGTCAAAATTATTAAGCGAACTATTGAACAGAATCATAAAAACTGGCACAAATCTTTAATATTCGCACTATGGGCTGATAGAATAACGCAGAAGGCTTCCATAGGTACTTCTCCATTCAACCTTGTATATGGGAAAGAAGCAGTGCTACCAACCAATCTAATTCTTGCTTCTCTAGCCCTAGTTCAATTTATTGAAGAAAGCCCCTCTTCTTCTATTCAACTTAGACATGATCAAATCTTAAAATTAGAAGAAGAAAGAGAAAAGGCCAAAATTAATCATGCAAAACATCAGCAGATAATCAAGTCATCATTTGATTCAACTTCATCCAGATCGAAACAGTTGCAGGTTGGTGATCTAGTTCTGAAATGGGACAAAGCCCATGAAGATAAAGGTAAACACACCAAGTTCCAGAAGATGTGGCTTGGACCATTTCAGATCAACGAGAAGATAGGCCATTCGACGTTCATATTACAAGATCTATCAAGAAAGAGGGACTCTCTTCCTGTTAATGGCCTCATCTTAAAGAAATTTTTCAATTGAGGAGGTAACCCCTTCTCCTTTAATTTCAGTAGGATTTTTAGTTTTTAGGACCATTAGGAAATAAAGTTGTAAGATATCTTCTATTGGCCTTTGCTATATTGAAAAGTTGCTGAAAAGAAGTAGTTTTGATATTTACTTTTAAAAATAGAAGCCTTAAACAAAAGGGACAATTTCTAGGAAATTAGGTATATTCACATTCTGAAAACCCCATTTCATGTTTGTGAAATCTTCTCAAGATTTAGAAATACTGTAAATAATTTTAATGTTTTCAAACTGGCCTCAAAAAGGTTATCAATATTAAAACAGAAACTAATTCAATCTTAGCATCTTCAACTCTTACCCTATCATCCATTCTCTCTTAAGGAGAAAATTGTCCATCCCATTCATCCAAGTTTATGATTACTCAGAGTGTAATTCTAAAATATTTGATATAAAATATAAGGGGTCTTATCACAAGCCTGCTTACCATAATCATTGGTAAATAGTTTAACCGACATTACCAACACTGCATACCAAAACAAGGTAATGGCTTATAATCATAAGACAAGGGGTCTCATCACGAGCCATCTTGTTCGGTTAGATTACAACTAGTGAATGGCATTGTCAAACAGTTGGCCACCAAACTAGGGAAATGACTTTTATCTTACAAAATAATAGAAAAGAAAAAGAAATACAAAATATGAAAGCATATTTTGAATTCATTCTTTTAATCATACTCTGAGATGGGCAGGATAATGGACAGTCAAATGGTTAAAAGGTATCCCTGTCGAAACTATGGACGTTTGCTGGCAGCAGAGGCTCTACCTATGACAAATGAGTCAACTAAAAAGGCTAAGTTGGAAAGGTTTTTTGTTTTATCATTATCAACCAATAGAGGCCAATTTAAAACTTAGAATGTATTTAATTTTAACAAGAGAAGAAATTAGAAAAAATAGCTTTTATTATATTCAGAATGTATGTATACTTAGTTATATTAGAATTTTCTTTTTTTGATAAGATTTCTATATAAAGAAAGTTTAAGTATTTCAATATTTCTCAGAGATAATTGTTTCTCCCAGCGAATCGCCAATTTTTGTGCTATACAACAACCCCCCATTTCATAAAATTTTACTTTCAAAACTATAATATGAAATGGGTCCCTTTTATATTAAATTGGTATCAACTTATCATTCCTCAAAAGGTCCAGAAGCAAACCAAACATTATAAAACCTTTTGAGTTAACATATAATTGATCTTATAATAAAAAAATGAATAATTCTTTATTATTGCAATAAAGCGATCGCAAGATCACATATCACAATAACAAAGGATGCATAACAAAAGATCCGTTGGTTTTCCCTGATGCGACAAGCGCGAAGAACTATCGGCTATCTGGGAGGTAAGCAATCATAAAAAAAGACCCCTCTCTTTGCTCCGATGCAATATCGCTATTAGCGATCGGGGAGTCCGTGATGACATAAATGAAACTACTCAAGCATTCTTCCGATTCCAGATTGCGATAAAGTTAAGCGTGAATTTCAAAAAGGATTGATAAGGCTTGGGTATATTGTCTTAAATTATTATTAAAAGCCTTTCTCTTCCCGATAGTGATTCACTTGCGCCCAACTGCCAAAAAATAAAAGCCACGCTTAAATGAACTATTCGACGAATAAAGGATATGATGAGCATTTAAATGATTGACAGGTTTAAACGGCTAATTAATGGAGCAATTATGCCAAAATCTCTTCAGAGATTATATCCGCAGCAGCCTTATGTTAATCCTCCATTATTCATTGATTGACATAATTCTTTCATACTTGGTTTGCACCATCTATTCTCTGCGTTACGTTCATTTTATCTCTTGTGCAGAGCTCCTCCGAAGCAGCGAATTTAGGCCAAATGGGGAAGAAGTCTAAGAAATTTGGAACAGCTTCAGCTTCCGCAGTAACAGGACAACATACTGCCGATCCGAGACCAAGTAAGAAAGGATTAATCTCAGATACCACATGTCTTGGTCTCGGTAATACTACTTGGCAGAGCATCTACAATTTGGTTGAAGCCAAAGAACCTCAGGAAACATCGGTACAAGCTACAACAGGCTCGAACCGGAAGTCCGAGGCTACCCTAAAGGATTTGGCCGATTCTTCTACACAAGATAGTGGCTCGAGAGAAAATTCTTCCATACACAGATGTGGTAAGATGGGCAGTTGAGGAAATTCCAATTGCAAACATAACATTCTGCACTATTGATGGGAGAGTATTCGGTTCATTCTAGCCCAATGATTTGAGACAAATGTACCATTTGCCAGAACCAGAGAAGAAGTATCACAAAGCATTTCTGGAGAAGTTTAGAGATGAAAATGAAACTGAGTCAGCGCCTATACAGGAATGGAGACAGAACCAAGAAAAACACAAGCATGAGTCCTCAGGTAAGTACTCTGTCGATTCCTTGTGTTCTCCTTATTGTTATGCTGGAAAGATGATGTGTAGGATTTGGGGGTTGCATGACTCCTCAAAATTTTCCATAGAGACGGTACCTTTGATGGAAGCAGCATGCAATAGTGAAATAATGGATTGGGGGAATATATTATCTGATAAGTTAGCAACAACTATTCTTGAGTTCAGAAACAAATCCAGCGTTACTGATAGATTCATCCCTCCATTTTACTTTAGTGCCTACATCTTATACACTCTCTGTTTTAATTCCGAGTTTCCTGTGCTGGGGTGGAGATGGACTCCACAGGACCCCATGCCCATTCATATCTATCACCAGTAGTTGTGGAAAGCCCATTATAAACACCACCTATATCAAGTTTGCAATGGATTCATGTTACCCATTTACTATGCAATTTTTGATAAACCTACTCCTAAGATTTCCTCTCAAGCAGAGATTGACTTGACAGCCTTAGGAACCTGATTCGGAGAAGAAAAATTTACCAATGTAAGAGTTTTTGGCAGTCATGCCAGGCCTCATGTCCTCCCCTTGTATATACCCGACAAACTATTGGCTCGAGAGATAGCATATCAGCTTACATCTGCAGTAGCTACAAAGACTCTGAGGAATTCAAAGAAGCAAGTCTAGCCTCCTTTTCCTCTAAGGTGTGGCGTCTACACTCTGCATGAATACAAGCATGTAGAGAAAGAAGCAGAAAATATTAATATACTGAATCTCTCCACTCTTCCTAACAGACGATTATATCCAAACAAAGTCGTCTATAATGTTCTAGAACAGGCAAAACTCACTAAATTTGAACATAAAGAAGATGAGTTTGATGACCTACTCTCCTCGACCGAGTCGTTATTCCAGGTTCAAGCAATAGCTAAAATGAGATATCACGATGAAGGCTTAGTTGAATTTAACAAACTTAGAGAGCAGAGGTTGCAAACTTTGCCTCTAGATTTGTTAGCCGCTGCCCTAATGACACAGTCAAGCGAGCCTGAATAGCAACTTACCAATGAACCTCCTGCTACGTCAGAAATTTTTGAAGAAGTCTAAAGAAGAGAGAAGGAGGAACTCCAGAAGAAAGAACAGGAAGAAGCACAAAGGAAAGAACAAGAGGAAGCACAAAGGAAAGAACAAGAGAGATTACATGAGGAGGAACAGAAAAGGCAACAGGAGCAGAGCAGCAAGAATGTGAATGTCGACGCTCAGATTGTCCCAAGGTTGCTCCAGGAATGGCAACAATTAGATTCAATCATAAGGAATCCTGAAAGCTAAAGGGATGCCGATACATCCAAAGCGGCTGATACACATGGTACAACATCAAAAGAGGTTCCAAGCAAAGGAACCAGCAGTCTACCCCCTACTACAGAATTATAAATAATTCCCAAGGATCCTTCGGATCAAATCATTTTGCAAGTGGAAGATATACCTCCATTGGATGTATTTTACAGCCTAAAGCACAGGGCTGTAGTAAAGCGACAGTGGAAAAGGAGAAGGATTGATCAACCTTCCTTGTTCCCTGAACAAAAAGTGACAGCCAACGTAGTTTGGAAGGAGGAATTCGATCCTTCCAATGACCTGACAAAGTTGTCCCAATATGCTGGAGCCTATTCGGCGGCCACCATGGACAAGGCATCAGAAGTGAGCAATTTGTTAAAAGAAAAGGATCAGGCGATCACTTCATTACAAGCACAACTATCGGAGGCACAACAGAAAGCAGAACAACTACAACAACAATTATCCGTGTAGCAACAACTAAATAATCAACTGAACAAGCAGTTTCATGAAGAGAGACAGAGGGTAGATTCGAGTGCCATTCAAAGGCAGAAAGAACTATCGGAGGCATTAGCAAAATTGAAGACAATGAATGAACAGATGGAAAAGACAAAAGATGAGCAAATTGCTCAATTATCAGGTCAAATAGAGAATTTCAAGAGTCTTCCGCAACCTGCCGATATCAGAGCAGAAGCACTACAGATTAATAGGGCATTGATAACACAAATAAGATTATTGTGTCATAAAATTGCTTAAGTTGAACCCCTGTGTGACATAACAACATCTATAATAGATAAATCAGTCAATGCCAGATAGGACTTAGAGCAGGCCGATGAGATCTTAATGGATTTTCTTACTTGGCAGGACACTAATGAGGGACAGGCAGTGAATTTTCCTAAAATCTTAGAATCCCATAAAGAAATTCTATTCATGGAGTGGCAGTCCCAATTGATGAAGGCAGAGAGAGCAGTTTTTAAATGCAAATTATCTACAAAAAATTTGATTGAATTGATTAACAATACTCTCTATTTATCTAACATGATATCTCAATGTACACCAGGTAAATTACTATCGGCCAAAACATTGGAGCAATCATGTTATCAAGAGCTAGAAAAGAATGGGAGATTGATCACAGCGATTAAAAGTTTAACTTGGGACACCTATTGTTTGTTCCTAGTAAAACCACACAGCCAGAGAGCCGCCCTCAAGTGCCTAACGGATGCAATTGGGTGTATCATTCCCGATATACAGGATGCCACCTATTCTGCTCAAATCATTCTCGTCTCAGCCACCCTCAAGAAGTGGAACCGATGCTAGCGATATGCCAACTCTGGTCGAAAGGCAAACAACTAGAGTGATGAATCATGCTGCCGACTACCAGATTACTGTGGGGGAGATATTCAAGATCAAGTTATTCCAATTTAGTAGCATTTTAATTTTGTAGTTTGTTAGTTTAATTTAGTATATATAGACCCTTTCATGTATTTAGAAAGGGTCGTAATTTTTTGTATATGACTTAAGCCTGAAGTTGCACTATTGTACTTGAGGCATATTCTTTTATTAAGACTGGGCCAATTATTCCAATTTTGATAATGAAGCTTTTATGTGGATGTGCACTACAACCTTTATTTAAAAGTATTTTTGAGTCGGAAGAAGGAATTCGAATTGCGATTGATGTTGGGAATGATTTGCTGCTCATATGGTACTACTATCTATGTCTGAATTCATTCTTTTTATGTGAATTGTTATTTGATCATTCTTGCTATTATTGAATATATGCATGTGTTTTAACAACATTCTTTCCACTATTGGATGTTTACAGCTTGCTTTTCTTCTAATCATACCTGTATCAGTAATATAAAAAGAGAAGTGTAACAATGTTTTATTAATTACTTTGTTCAACTATTTGAACAAAGCAATTATTATTTAAATGAATGTCTATGTTTATTGAATAGTGTCATCTATATGCCTATTGATGGACAGAGATCATCAAGCGTTGCACGTAAGAATAGAAGCTTCCTGGGATAGAATAGTCATTTGTGTTTTTGCTTATAGATTAAGTCATCCATTCATTATCACTTATTAGAAAAACAGTCACTCATCCATCCCTTTTTATTCATTACTGGGAAACTAGTCCCCTTATATCCAGTCGGAGCCACCATCCCAAACAGAAAAGGAGCTGTATTAAGGTCCGGACTGGGTCGTTATTCCCCGATGTTGATGCAACGATTTTTGGGGCATCAACATGTTCCAAAGGTTATTAAGGTCCTAGTATTTATAAGGAAGAGAGTAGAGTCAGATCCAAACTAGAGCCCAAGTGAAGTCCTCCTTGTCTGGTACAAATCGATGAGTCCATTGTTGCATGTACAATCCTATAGAGTTGAGGAAGTATGGACCATCCTCCATGATTGATTTGATGTCCTCTTGGTGCATGAAAGTCACTATGAAAAATCTCTTGGGGCCAAACTGAACGTCATAGTGGGATTTATGTTTCCATAGTTAAGCAATCCAATGCATAAGAGTATTCTACATTGGACAAACCCTGATAAATTTAGAAATTAGGGTGTGGTCTTGCATAAATTGAATATTATTGTTTAACCTAGCTGGCGGGATGTGAAACCTTAGTATATTCTTTGATTTAGCTTTGTAGGTGCTTGTGTTCCTTTGTTTAGGCTCTTGCCTCGGGGTTCGACATGATCATGTCAACTTATTTAGCCATTTGTGGGTCAGGTTTTGCGGATTGTGTAGAAGTGGTAGAGGGATTCAGACCAGGGCTTGTAGAGACACCAAGTTGATGCAGGGGAATGAAGGAGCCTGGGGCTCCCCCCCTGAGGGATTTCATTCCAACCCTTGATCAAAAGAAGAAAGGGTTGTAGTGAGTTGGAGTAAGGAGGGTAAGCCAAGGGTTCAGGTCAAATCGCAAACAGAAGGAGCACATGGAGAAGAGTTCTCTTATTTGGGGAACCATAATTATTTATAAATAAATATAAAGAGAATTTTAAAATTAAAAATGATTTTAAAATTGAAAAATTATTAATATATTTTTTTTTTAAACAAGATTTAAAATAATGATGTCATTTTTAGTAGTAAATATTTTTGGAGAGAAAAAAAAGGATTATTTTTTCCAATTGTATTTTTGGCTTATCTCCTTATAAGTTTACTCAAATGTCAAGTGTAGGCACTCATTGGAGGTAAATGGGCGCCCACTAAAAAACATATTTGTCAATGTATTTTCATTTTTTTGGTACGGGTCTACTAAAAAAGATGCAAAGTGGATAAAATAAACACATTCTTCACATATTTTTCATTTTTTTAGTATAGATTTACTCAAAGTATGCAAAACGGATACAAATTGGATGTGGAATTTAATTATGTATCTAATAGGTACCTACACTTGACATTGAAGTAAACTTATACGAATATAAACCGAAAATATAATGGTTTTTTTCCTTTAAAAATCATTACTTTTGCCTTATTATTTAAACTATTATCTCTTTATTCTCCTTAGGAAATTCATTTTAAATTTTAAAATTCTACTAATGACTATAATTAAATTAAACTTCACTTCTCATCTTAAATAATAAAGTTTAACATATTAAAAAACAACATCTTAAAGAAATGACTATTAAAAAAAAATCATAAATAAATGAAAAAGATCAATTTTTTTTTATGAATGATATTTATGCCATAACGTGTTCCCCTCTTGGATAAAATCCTCTCCCACTCCACTCTACTCTGTCTAATTATGTATTAGACGACTGGATTAGGTTCCCCTATTGGATTGTTTATGACAACTGCAATGTGATTGATTATACTTTGTTTGTGTCCATTTTATGGTTTAGTCCTAAAACTATGGTTGTAATATCTACAAATCAGTGCAGCTAGATATGTGCCTCATTAATCCTTGAATATTTCGTTAGTTGTTTCGACACATCTTTTTTTTCTTGTCCTGTGCATAAACTAACACTCATTTGTCCCACCTCAACCAATTTTTACTCCAAATTTCACTTTGTGCTTAACATGTAGTTCCTTCACTTTTGAATTGGTTAGAACACCCATATGGTTACATCGGTATGGTCGAGAGAGGTTGTGTCTAAGTGCATGCTATAAAAGCTTGGTTGAGAGAGAAAATGTGTAAATTAAGGTTATGGTTTGGTATTCCATGAGGATTATATTTTCCATTATAGAAGGTGCCACAAAATACTGGAGTATAAAATTACCCACTCTTTTGTTTCTCTGGTCGTTCTGTGTTTTCTTAGCATTTTAGCAGGAGTTTCAGATACAAGTACGTTGCCTCTCTCTTCCCAAATTTCTCTTGGAAGTTTGGAGACCATATTTCGATAGCCTTTCAAGTATCAAGATGCATAGTAGATGAAATCATTTGAAATGTATGGAGTATGATAAACAACGTAATGTTTAGAGAGTTATTTGATGGTGGCTGGAAAACATTGTCACATTTTGTTGTAATTTATAATATATTTAAATATATTCATTATTTAGGTGCCAAAGGAATTTAAATGTTGTTTTCTAAGCCATTTTATGTTAAAATTGGAAGAATGGGTGATTTTATAAATAAATAAATTTCCTTTAAAACTATCAACATGCTTTGTCATTATTGGTTTTTGCTTGAAGGCATTCGGGTGTATAGGTTTTTTTTTATGTGGAATAGATCAAAATATTATGTTCAAATACATGATGATTAAAGTGATCACGTGCTCAAAATTATGCTCAAAAATAAAAATCATCAGAATGGTGTCGAACTTGAACGACCACATAGTGCTCGTCATCCTGAATCCGGCGCAACTCATTTCACATGAAACAGACACCGTATGACTTCAGAAATTTGTTATGTCCACTTTGTCAAACAAAATTAAAAAAAAAAAATGGACAACTGAGTTAGCAGCCTGTACTGCTAACATGGCGCTGACTAGGCAGGTTATGTAGCAGATTGATTGGGTCAAAGTTTTCTCAATGAATCAGGTCATGCCAAGTGGCACCTTGTTATTGGTTAGAATTTGTGCATTTTTTATTAGTTGGAACAGCGACCAACTGTGAGTTGACATGTAGCCCAGCCAGAGACCACCACGTGGCAACTTGGGAGGCCACTAAAAGTTGGTTTAACAACCGATCAGAGGACACAAGATTTGAAACAGGCACCTCCCACTGCACAACACAACACCTTACCACAGTGCCTACACCATGGGGCTTAACCATATGGTGGGCACATTTATATTTAATGGACATGCCACAAAGTTTGGGGGGGTCAGGAGGACTTAAATGCCCCCCATGTGACCACACCACACCGACATTTAATTTAATCACCATTTTCGACTGTGGTCAGCTGACCGCTAGCCTAATTGCCAGGAACTCCGTCGCATGTGAACGTAAATGTGGCTGCGAGCCTAACCACCACCGCCGATCGCTGGCTCTTAAACGCCTTTGCTTGACCGCTAAAGAAACTACTACATGTTACCATGACTTTAACAATTAATTTAACCACTGGCGGTTTTTAGTGGGTCGATTATCGATCGTACAAATACCACCCAAAAATTGGGGAAATTGTCACTTCGATAGCGAAATTTTAGACGAATTTGTGGGTTTGTCACTGGATTTTGAGGAAAATGTAGAGCGAATAGTGGGAAAACTAGGAGAGGTCATAACTTCTCAAATTTTTGACTAAATGGGGTGCAGAAAGAGGCTATGTAGCCATTTTTGGACATTCTGAACTCATTCGAGTTGGTTTCAAAAGCATTTGAGCATTATAAACACATCGTTTTACACATTTTGAGCATAATAGAGAGGCTCAAGCCATTGGAAGCTAGACCAAGGAGACGAAGCCCAGGAGCGGTGAACTCCTTCATCATGTTCCTGTTATGATGTGTTTTTGGTGATGTTCTATACATTTTTATGTTGTTTTGCAGTCTCTTATTTATGTTAAAAATGCTCCTAAAATTAACATAAAAACTCATTTTTCACTTGCAAAACTCATGAATCCTTAAACAAATGAATAACATTTGTTTTTTAATCTGAGGAGGATCTTAGCAAAACAAACTAGATATTCTTAATCAGATCATTTTGGTATCAGAGCACTAGGTTTTCTTTGTGTAAGAAGGATTTAACTGTTTGTAAGTTTATGTCATGCTTACAAGGTTAAAACTCAAAAGAGGAGAAAGGAAGCTAGTTGGAAGCCCTGAAGTTGGGTCAAGGGGAAGGAGGGCAAGGTTTCCACAATCTCCAACACCAGTTCAACCCCAAGTTGCAGTGGAGACTCCAGAGAGCATGTCTCATGAAAGAGAACCTACAAACATGAAAAAATATGAGAAGGTATTCAGGAATGCTTTCTTTGATATGACAAAGATGGTAAAGGTCCTATATGAAGAGAGGAATACCAAGCTGCAGGGTGAAAGCTCCAAACCTCTTAAAGGAGAAGGTTCTTCGGGAGGAGGTAATGGAAATGGAGGAAATGGAAAATGAGGTAAACCTCCACCCTCTCCACCATCTTCTTCATCTTCTTCTTCATAAACATCTTCACCTTCTTCCACTAACACAACCCTTACTCATACTCATCAACATGCCTCAAAAGGAGCTAATAAATCACCCTTACTAAAACTAGATGTTAAATTTGAGTCACCCATGTATAATGGTGAAGTTACTGTAGAGAAGCTTGATAATTGGATTTGTCAGTTGGAGGTCTATTTTAAAATTTAAAACCTTCAAGAGGATGACATAAAGATTTAGTTAGCTTCCTTGAGAATGGAGGGTGCAACACTAGTATGGTGAGAATCAAAGACACACGAGGATATAAGAAAAAACAGTAATATCTCAATTTCTTGGTCTGATTTCATTGTTGCAATTAAAAGGAAATTCTACCCTCTAGCTTATATGCAGAAAGACACCATGAATTGGAAGAAATTTAGACATCTTAAAGGTCAAAATGTGCAAGATTACACCCAAGAATTCAGAAAAAAGACTTAATGTTAGGTGTAGATTTGCAATCACAAGACACAATGCTGAAGTACATAGGGGGTTTACATAGTTACCTTAGGCATACTATCTTAATGTTTAATCCCAATAATCTAGATGATGTGTGTGTGCAAGCCACTCATCTTGAGGCAAGAGGGAAAAACACTCCAGAAGAAGGTAGTAAAAAGCCATTTAAGAGTAAACGAAAAGAAAAGGGTTTCAAAGGGAAGGGAAACAAAAATGCATCTATCAAGAAGGAAGGACAAGAATTAACATGAAAAAAATATTCCAAAGAGGGTCATGATGAAGCTCATTGTTGAAAGCCTCATCCCGAAATGAAGCCAAAAAAATTCAACAACAAGGGAAAACAAAACACAATTGCAACCACTCAACAGGATTTGGGATCCGATTCAGGTGATGAAACTAAAATTACAACCATGGGTATAAAAGGGAAAGAATCCATTGCTAGAACTAGTACTTCAAATTTACACAATCAAACTCCAAATCAAAAGAAGAGGATAGAACTTTTTCACATAAGGGTGATCTCAAAACATAGCAAGATTGATACACTTTTCGACAGTGACTCTCAAGCCAATATTATTGCTGAAAACATTTTCAAAAGTTTAAACTTGGAAACCATTCCACATCATAAACCATATCCACTTGGATGGGCGTGTGACAATGCACAATTGCAAGTTACTAGAAAGTGTAAACTGAAATTCTCCATTACTACAAATTTCATAGATGAAGTAGAGCTTGATGTTGTGCCATTAGACATATGTGGCATAGTTTTGGGCAGCCCGTACCTCTATGATAGAAAAGCTATCTTCCATAGACATTAAAAAAAATACCATTTGTTCAAAGATGGAGTAGAATATATTGTGAGAGCTCATAGCAAGAAACTAAATCCTTCACTTGTTAATGTGGGGCAGATGAAAAGACTAGTGAATTCAAGCAAGAATTTTGTTCTTCTAATGATCAAACCCGCGAATGATGTTGATAATGAAGCTTTTAAAGGTTGTGATTCAAAATTGAAATCTGAATTGGTTGATGTAGTTAACCAATATTATGATATGTTTTAGAAACTAAAGGTATTACCTCCTAAGAGTGGAACCCAACATGAGATACAGTTGTTACAAGATTGTCCTCTTCCTAACATTGCCATGTACAAGATGTTAGTGATGGAAAGTGTAGAAATTAAGAAGCAAATTCAAGAGTTGTTGGATAAAGGGATCATCATGCCATCTTCCTCACATTGTGGTTCACCTATTATCTTGGTGCCAAAGAAGGATGGAACATGGCGCATGTGTGTTGACTTCCGTGCATTGAACAAAATTACTGTAAAGAACCGTTACCCATTGCCTAGAATAGATGATTTACTTGATCAATTGAAAGATGGAAAATATTTTAATAAGTTTGACTTAAGGAGTGGCTACCATCAAATTAGAATAGCGGAAGGATACATTTGGAAGACAACATTCAAAACAAAACAAGTTTTGTTTTAATGGATATTTATGCCTTTTGGTTTACGTAATGCTCCTACTACATTCATGTGTGTGATGAATGATGTGTTGAGGCCATTTATTGATGAGTTTGTAATAGTATACTTAGATGACATCTTAATTTTCCATAAATATCGGGATGAAAATGTCATGCATGTAAGAAAAGTACTTGATGTCTTGAAGAAAGAACAATCGTATCTTAAGATGTCAAAGTGTGAGTTTGGAAAAACTTCTTTAGTTTACTTGGCCCATATTTGTTAGATGAGGTGAGTTGAAAATAGATCCTCCAAGGTTGATGTCATTTTGAATTGGCCAAGGCCCAAGATAGTTACTGAGGTAAGAAGTTTTTTGGGAGCAGGCCAATATTGGAGGAAATTCATTGCTAACTTTTCTTCTATAGCAGCTCCTTTGCATGCATTGACAAGTGTGAAAAAGGTTTTTCAGTGGGGAGGTAAACAACAAAAGGCCTTTGATGCATTGAAGGAAAAGATCAGTTCAAATCCAATACTTTCACTTCCACATTTGAGACAGTCATTTGAGATTCAGACTGATGCTAGTGACTATGCCATGGGTGCAATCCTCATTCAACATGCTAAGCATATATGTTTTCATTCGGAATTTTTTAATGGTGCAGTGATTAATTATCCTACATATGACAAGGAATTGTATACATTGGTGCAAAGTTTGAAAAAGTGGAAACACTTACTTGATGGGTAAGGAAACAATCATTCACACCGATCATCAACCATTGCAATACTTGTAATCTCAATCAAAGTTGCAGAAATCAAGGAACTTCCAATGGATGGGTTTTATTCAACAATTACACTTGGTAATCAGTTATAAGAAAGGTATCTACAATAAAGTTGTTGATATGCTTTCCAAGCCTATTGTTAGTGCAACTACTTTACTCAAGCATAATTATGTTTTGCATGAAATTTATATTGAGAAATATGAATTAGACAATGACTTCCAAGATGTTTATGCAAGCTTCAGTTAAGGTAATCAAGTAGAGGAATTGGATTATCATTTGCATGATAACTTGTTGTACCATCTTGGCAAGCTTTGTATTCCACAGGGAGAAAGAGTTAACATCATAAGAGAGGTACATGTTTCTCTTATTGTTGGTCATTTTGGTGTAAGTAAGATGGTGGCACATCTACAGAGGTATTGTTATTGGCCTTGTATGCTTGAAAGTGTGTCACGTTTTTATTAAAGGATGTTCATTATGTGTAGTCAGTAAGCCTAACAATAAGAAGTTAGGATTGTACACACCACTTCTGGTTTATTCATGACCATGGGAGACTGTTTCTATGGATTTTGTAGGAGGTCTTCCATTGTCAAAAAGAGGTCATGATTATTTGTATGTAGTTCTGGATAGGTTCAACAAAATGTGTATTTCGATGCCATGTAAAAAGTAATTTACAACTCAACAAACTACTCAGTTATTCTTTCAGAATGTATGGGTGCATTTAGGATTTCCCACATCCATTGTTAGGGATCGAGATTCTCACTTTGTTGGGAATTTTTCGTCAAGCTTGTGGGGATTCATGGACACCGAGTTGAAAAAAGTACAACTTTTCATCCAAAAATAGATGGTCAAACAAAGGTGTTGAACAAAACAATGATACATCTTCTTCGTGGGTATTGCAGCAAGCATCTTAAGTTATGGGATGAACAATTGCACTATATTCAGCATGCTTACAACCAAGTCAAGCACTCTTCAACTCAAACATTGCCATTTGAAGCATGTTTGGGATACTTGCCTAAATCTCCTTTGGATTTGATTTTTGGAAAATATGTTTCTATTGATGGCCATAGTGACATATACAAAGCAAGAAATTTCGTTGAACAAATCCAACTAATACACCAAAGAGCTCAAGAACAACTTGAAAAGAGCCAATGAAAGTACAAAGCAAGGCACGAGAAACATCGTGTAGATCACAAGTTCCAAGTCGGTGATGAAGTTTGGCTTCACATTAGCAAGGAGAGGCTCCAAGGAGAAGGTAAAAATACAAAACCAATTAGATATGGTCCATTCAGAATTCTGGAGAAGATTGGTAGCAACGCCTTCAGGTTGGATTTGCCTTCATATATGCAAATTTATGTTGTTGTTAATGTTGAGAACTTAAAATTGTATGAGCCTCCTTTGATTGAAGATCAAGGAAGAATATTCGAATTCCATCTATTGAAGACTTTTCTCTAGAATTCCTTGACAAGCTTTAGCAAGACATTATACTTGATAGAAGAACAAGGACATCTAAAAGAGGAAATGTTGACTATCTTCGAGTGGGGCTCAAGGGAACAAATCCTTCAAAATCTAAATGGATAGAGATTGAAAAGTGGAGGGAATTGTATCCTCACCTGTTGAACAACTGAAACTGATATTTTGGGGTCCAAAAGGCTTCAAGTGGGGAGGAATGATCAGGTGCTCATAATTATGCTCAAAAATCAAAGTTGTTAGAATTGTGTGGAACTTGAACAAGCATGTAGTGCTCTTCATCCTGAATCCGGTGCAAGTTTTTTTACGTGAAACAAAATCCATATGACTTCACAAATGAGTTCTATCCACTTTGTCAAACAAAGGAATTTTCAAAAAAATGGATAGCCCAGTCAGCAATCTGTACTGCTGACACAACACTGCCTAGGCAGGTTATGTGGAAGATTGACTAGGTCAAAGTTTTATTAGTGAATCGGGTCATGCCAAGTGGCACCTTGTATTGGTTAGAATTTGTGCATTTTTTATTGTTTGGAATAGTGGCCAACCACGGGTTGACACGTGGCCCAGCCGGAGGCCGCCATGTGGAAGCCCAGGAGGCCACTAGAAGTTGGTTCAACAACCGAGAAGATGCCATAAGATTTGAAATTGGCACCTCCCAATGCACAACACAACACCTTACTACCTACACCATGGGTCTTAACCATATGGTGGGCGCATTTATATTTAATGGACAAACCACAAAGTTTGGGGGGGTCGGGCGGACTTAACTGCCCCCCATGTGTCCACACCACGCCAACAGTTAATTTAACAAGTCACCACTGACCATCGTTGGCTGATCGCCGGCCTAGTCGCCGTGAACTCTTCCACATGTGAATGTCTGCATGACCTCCAGCTTAACTGCCAATGCCGTCCGCCGACTCCTAACCACCTTTGCCTAACCATTAGAGAAACCACCACATGTGACCATGACATTAAAAGTTAATTTAACTGCTGGCAGATTTTAGTGGGCTGATTATCGGTCCTACAAATTCACCCGAAAATTAGGGAATTTGTTGCTCTGATAGCGAAATTTCAGGCAAATTTGCAGGTTTGTTACTAGATTTTGAGGAAAATGTAGAGCGAATAGTGGGAAAACTAGGAGAGGTCATAACTTCTCCATTTTTCGAGCAAATGGGGTGCAGAAAGAGGCCAGGTAGCCATTTTTGGACATTCTAGACTCATTGGAGTAGATTTCATAAGCATTTGAACATTGCAAACACATCGTTTTACACATTTTGAGCATAAAAGAGAGGCTGAAGCCATTGGAAGCTGGACCAAGGAGATGTAGCCCAAGAGGGGTGAAATCCTTCATCATGTTCCTGTTGTGATTTTTTTTTGGTGATGTTGTGTAGATTTTTATGCTACTATTCAGTCTCTTATTTATGTTAAAATTGCTCATAAAATTAACACTCAATTTTCACTTGCAAAACTCATGAATCCTTAAGCACATGAATAGCTTCCTTATTTTTTTAATTTGAGGAGGATATTAGCATAGAAAACTAATATTCTTAATCAAATCAGAAATTTATATCGAGCATAAGAATTTTCATGAAATTTATCTATTTATTTACTGTTGCATTGAAATTTATTCCACTAAAAATGGAACAAGAAGTTAATTTGGTTATTATAGAGATCAATCTTCTTGATTTGTTGCATGTCATCAATTTGGATAGGTTGTGAGTTAAACGATGTAGTCTTGGAATAAATAGCTTTTATTGCGGGGGGGCAATTTCGTTGTTGCATTTATTTTTCATTAGTTAGCATTAAAAATACTCAACAACATTTCCATGACAAATTATCTGTACTTATCCCAACATCTATTGGTGATTTGAAACGTCTACTTAGATTGTAAGTTTATTTGATGGTTCATGTGATATTTCTATGTTTTAGTTGAACTCTTCAGAAATATGAGTGGAAACATGCTCATCGATATCCTTGCTGAAATATTTGAAAACCTAATTTTCTTGGTATGTAGGTATTTTGAGATTATTGAGTTGTGTTTTTTCTTGTTCAACGTGTAGACATGTGGCTCTTCCTCCCACTATATTTTATCTTTGACAACTTTTTGGATGGTGATAAGAAGGGCGTGGACAGCCCCACATGTGTTTTTGTTGCCCTGTCAAGTCTTCTTTGAGGGTTTGTATTTCACGCTGGACTTCTCTCTCCCAGCCAGGGAAATGGTATCAATTTTCTACAACACCAAGGGAATCTTGATCATCGTGTACCAACTCGGGAAGGATTTCTGGAAATAGGTAGACAATCTAGATTTTCCCTCTTCTTCTTCCTCCTCCATCCTTGTTCTGTGGCTCCACTTCGGTCGGGTCTTAGCTATGGCCAAGGTTGTAATATCACATCATTCAACTAGGGTTAGTCTCAGAAGGATGAAGATTTCTCTTTGTAGAGAAATGGGATGTTTTTCAACATTCCCTAGCTGTGAGTATGAGGTAGAACACGATTTCTCTTTGTTGTTCTACTTCTATATTACAGGGTGTTATGCATCACATATATATTTTTAACAACTAAAATTCTTACCTTATCCTGTAGTTTTCTTTGGGATTAATAAATTTAGAGGTGCCACATTGCTTTGAGTTGATAATATTTTCTACCCTTTCATGGTAGATTACTTATTTTAATATTTAGTTGCATCCATAGTGTTGTCACAAAACCATGTACTAAGGGCTGCTACTTAGTGAGATCTCATGCAACTGTTTCAGACCAGGCTTTAGACCAAAGATTAGCCTCCTTTGTCAGAGAGGGCTCTCTCACAAACTTTTGATAAGAATTAATCACAACAACAGAGGGCTAACTCTTCACACACTTATGAAAATAAAGCTGGTTGGACACACATCAAATTTGGTCTTCATTGGGCTATGGAGTCTCACACACTTAATAAGCAAAAGCACAGTCATTTCATGGAAGTCAAGGCTCTTTGCATCAATTGTTCAAACATACTTCACAAAAACCACAGCTTGCTAAACACACAGGAAGTCAGAGCATAAGATATGAATTCTGAGTGATTGTGTTATAACAAGGCTATACAAGAACATTGACACAAACTACAGCTTGCCAAACATACAGGAAGTCAGAGCATTAGAAATGAATTCTGAGTGATTATGTTATAACAAGGCTGTACAAGAACATTAAGAAAATAAAACACCATCACATTTGAACAATATAATCCATTGAGAATCTTGAGAAGAAACAACAGCTGTTTTACTATTACTGTAATAAGTCTGTACATACACCAATATGA
>APFE030372119.1:0-16043 GCA_000404065.3 Pinus taeda
TGGTTAACCCGAAATTAATGAAGGGACCACAGTTAGTTGCAAATGGGCGGTAGTATTAAATAAAGGGTAAATGGGCGGTAGTATTAGATAGATGGTATTAATAAAACCCACGGTATTGGCCCGTGGTATTGCATGTATGAGTCATATATAAAGGATAGAGACTTCCTGCGAGGAGTATCGTGTCTTGTTTTGTAATCGAGCTCTGCTCTATTGGAGGTTGCCCCCTCGAAGAGGCCTGTGAACATTTCTCTCTGAGTAATAAAATCATTGCTATTCTGTGTTCTGGGTATATTTTCTTCGCATATTCTGTGTTCTGGGTATTTTTGCTTCGCATATTCTTGGTTCTGTATTACTTTGCAGGTTAAGAAGCATAACAGAAGGCCTTTGAGGGTAGTTTTCATTCTCCATACACCGTGCATTTTACCCCATAGCATCCAGGCTATGCTTAATAGGGAATTTAGCACGCCAAAATCAGAGACACAATCGATTATTGGGTTTAAGGAAATCATGATGCTTCCATGCGAGACCCCATGGGATCTGGATAAGAGACCAAAGAGTATGATTCGTGAAGCCAGCATGACCTTGACAGATGGATAACACCACGCATGGTTTGTAGCATCACTAACACCGCATTTAAGGACAACGTTGTCACTGCAGAAGTTATCCACCTAGGCCAAAGCTTTGGAGATTGCAATGAGACTACAAGAAACCCCAATACAAGATCCTAGCATGGGAGTTAGCAAAATCCATGTGCAACTGAAAAAATTGTGTCTATAAATGCAGAGTTTGAAACAAGATAAGACAACTCGGCCAGAGGCACGTGAGGAGGTATGGTGCATAAAATGTAAAGGCCAGGGGCATGACAAGGACCATTTTCCAGTCTTCGTGAACTACTTGGCAGTGGGAGGGTTGATGCCATTAAGACTAGAGGCACAAGCAAGACCAAGCATGGTGCCTACATTATGGTGCGCGATTTGTTTGAGAGGAGGAAAACACGCTACAAATAATTGTCACCTATTACAGAAGTATACACAAACATCCCAACAATTGTTTTGTAATTTCTGCAGGTTGCTAGGCCATGATGAGCACACCTGTAGAAGTTATGAGATGATGATGGATCAAACTCCTACCTACAGAGTGCAGACCGAAACGTGAGCCCTCGTTCAAAATGCAGGGATGGCGTGCACTGCATTTTAGGGGCTTAGACAAGGTCGAGGTGGAATGGGACTAGGAAGGGATTATGGACAACTGATTTTTTACGATTGCGGGGGGGGCCAAGGCATTATGCCCGCGATTGTACAAATCCAACGAGAGAATCATGTTTATATTGTAGTCAGTTTGATCATGAGATAAAGGACTTCCCTACACTGATAGCAAGTCTATGTGATAAAGGGATAATCCAGCCTCCCTCGACTCAGAATTTGCAAATGATGAGATCTGAGCCATGCGAAGAGGACCTGAATGTAAACATCATGCTCTGAAGCGGTATCACAACAGGAGATGACAAGGGCAGGAAACCCGAAGAAAGTGCTTGGGTTCGTAAGGCTCCTATAAAGGAACCAGAGTTCGATTTGGAGCACGCAAAGGAGACATTCATGGAAGCTAAGAAGAGCTTTATGGAGGCCTCCACTTCAGGTAGTAAGGATCAACTAAAACCGAAGATGGATCCTTCAATGCTCACTACCTTGCTGGAGACATGCATGAATATGCTACGCGACAGCAAGGTTATGAAGGGACTATAGGAACTCATCACTAGGTGCGTTGGGTCAGGAGAACCGTATGTAGTCCAGAGGCTCGGGAAGCACACATCGCAAACAAGAAGAGAAATGAGATTGATTGCGCAAATCGGAGAGTATGAAATGGATCAAGTGATTCTAGATCTAGAATCAGACGCGAATGTATGACCAAAGAAGACATGGGAGTGCATGGGCAGGCTCGCGTCGCAATGGTTCCCTATTCTATTACGAATGGCAAACCAACAAAAGATCCTACCGATGGGAAGATTGCAGGGAATAATGGTAGACATTGAGGGTGCAAGCGCGCTTGCAGATTTCGAAGTGATAGAGATTGTCGATGACAACAATCCCTATCCTACGCTACTGGGAATAGATTGGGCCATTGATATGAACGGAGTGATAAACCTGAAGAAGCACAGAATGATTGTTAAGAAAAATTCACTGCGTGTAGTGGTACCTTTAGACCCTGAGGAAGGATCGTGCTACACAGAGCCAGTGCGTGTGATGAGAGCGACGACGAGCTAGATTGTATCTACAAGATAATCGCTCGGGAACAAGATTGGGTAAATCCTATAGCATATGGCAAGATTTTGTGGGAGCGCGAAAGCTCCTGCACATCAGATTCGAATGAGGAAACGGAACGGTAACAGAATTGGTTACACGAGGTAACCACACTCAATTGCAACATGATGATAAGATCATTGCGCTACATGAAAACAAGGGTAAGGGAGCTACCTATGTATGATGGGTTGATAGCGGGGGAGGAATTCCTGAACAAATTTGAAAGAGAAGTGTCAGAACAGCAGCGGTTCGATGATCTGAAATGGGCACTGCGCGCTATGCCCGCAAGGTGGTGGGGTACGCATCAAAGAAGTATTGAGAGTTGGCGTGAATGTAGAAGGGTGATGCTTATATAGTTTGGAAAGCCTTAGTAGTAGATGGAAGTCATGTATAATGGACAAAACATCCTGTGTGCCCACCTCTCCAGATGGGTACAGGTGTATGGTATGCAACGTGCACGAACACACACCATCCTCATGATAGGACATAGGAACAACAAGCAAGAGCAAGTAAGATGAGGGCGTGAATGACAAAGTATGATAAAACCAAGCGTGTCGAAGATTATACACAGGGAAGCCTTTGAAAAAGTGTGCGAAGTGCTAAACACGGTCCACCATATGAGACACACTAACTGGTACTTGCGTGTACTAGAGGTTTTATGGGCTTATAGAACCATCTGCAAGACCCTAACTGCGCGAGCAATTTTGAAGCTGAAGTATCAAGCAAGGGCTAGAATCCCCATGGAGCATGCGAAACCTAGTTCGTGAATAACAACACTCGTAGATAAGATAGCCCGTGAAGCCCGAACTGAAGGAATCACACAGCGATGAGAAACAGAACACATAAGACTTGAGGAAGAAATCTGACAAGGAAACCTTAGACTTCGCGAACTTGAAGAAGACTAGGAACGGTTAAGGGAGAAAAGCATATTGATGGATGCAAAGGTCAAGAAGCTGGAAAATGAAATAAAGGAAGCATTTCTCGTCGAAAAACCGAGGATGGCAAGGCAAGGTGCATACGATCATACTAACAAGTTGGAGGACTATTGCCATGAACTAGTTAGTCTGTTGTCATGGCTTGGACCGCACAAAGTGACCAGGATAGCACATTGCAAGTAGTAAAGTGTGTAGTGCCAATCACCACAATGGAAGATGGGGATTCTCTGCGAACCATGGTGGAGCACTGGTGGTGTGACCACCTAACTAACCGTAGGAAGAACAATCTTAGCACTCTAGGAAGTTGAAAGGGAGCGCAGGACTATAAAATATTTTGCTTGGGAGCTGCGCAATATTGGAGATGCGTTCAAAATCAAAACGTCACAGGGTTCGCGACCATGCACAGAGGGCTACGTTGCTGCATAGGTTGGCTGGGAAGTGACCATTGACCTCACTATTCATGATGAGATGTGTGATTTGAGGCCAAATGGAGCAGGCGACGGGCATTTAGGATGTGATTTATGGGCTAGATTTGGGAAAATATGCTGCCAAGAAAGCATTAATGGCCTGAAATTGGGGGGAACGGCTAAATTCAAATTCGAAAGGCACTGTAAAACACAAAGGGCTAGCCGGCGAACAACAGTTGGTCATTTGAGAATTGAGCGCTTGAGCATAGCACTAAACATTGACAGCCAATTGATAATTGAGCCCCTAAGTTTGCAAGTGACAGAATACAACCTAGCTAGGATGACAGCTACTAAGGATAGTTTAGGGATTGAAGAGGTAACCGTCGGCGAGGCCATGCAGACCCCAATGGTAGAGGATGTTCCTAAAGGTGCCGGGGTTGTGATAGAAATCCCCAAATCACTGCGAACACCGAGGCCCAAGAAAGATAAACTAGCAATGTCCCCCATACGTGTGTCCCCGAGGAACCCACTACACAATACACTATCAATGGTTGATAAAGGAAAAGTTGTCACAGTCAACACATATGAAGAAGAAGAATATTTACAGACCTTTATCATCATAGTAAAATAAGACGAAGATATGGAGGAACATATTCAACCTATACGCTCTGCAACAAAACTACCCACGTATGTCCCTTCGCCGAAAGGGAAAACCAAAGTGCCGAAGGACCTGGATGAAACGAAGAGTTCACTCTAGACCTCGCTCCTCCCAGATGGCATTGTATTTGAGGGTACGCACCTAGGCCACGTGCCAACCATGAAGTTTGAATACTAGGACCTCACTGACTGTGAGAAGTTCCCGCACCTAGAGACTAGGAACCTAATGAAGTAGAACACCGAAAGGGCGATGATGACGTTAGAGCCACATAAGTCACTACGCGTTGTGGAAAAGGTCGAGTTGCTACACTTATTATGGATACCACATTTCCACCACGCACTCATCACCATTTTCGTCATTAGGTAGCTGCTCTGCCTAGTGCATGATGGGTATCTATGGCTAGAGGAGCCTATTCCCATCACAACATGCCTCATTCACCTCATTTCTTGGCTCCCCTATAAAGGGAAGGACCCCGCGACCATAGCCAATGGAAAGGGCAGTGATTTGGCTCTTGTAGAATCCATGAAGGCAAATTAGAAGCCAGAGAAGAAGAAGAGGGGCTATGCCATCTCCAACATCAAGGAAAAAGGGGTACACATAGCAACCCAACTCTTGGCCGGGAAAGTTATGAGGAAGTTTCTGTTGGAAATTCTGAGATGGGGGGTAAATCAATATTTCTTTTTCAACTATTGTTTTACCAGTTAAAACATTTATATTCAGAATGCAAGATGAACAACAAGTATCAATGTGTTTATTAATATAATCTTTGCAATAAAATAGATACAATATATAAATGGTTGCAATCAGTTTCCAAGCACTAACTTGGACTTTTGTGAGGATCTAACCTCTAGAGCTCCAACTCTGTTTCGCCAAGGCAATAATCTTGGACTTAGGAGCACCAACTCCCAAGGACTTCAATCCTTCCAGTTCCTGAGACACTAGTCCCAAGGACACCAATCCTTCCTACTTGTAAGGCACTAATCCCAAGGACTCCAATCCTTCTTACACCACAAGAAAAAGGGTCATTGGTGAGGGTCATGCTTGTGATGGACCTTTAAGGTCTGTCACCAATGTCGCATATGGTGACGGTCTTTAAAAAAACATTGTTGTAAGTGTATATAGTGATGGTCCTTTAAGGTTTGTCACCAAAGCCATTTTCAATGACACTTTTGGTGAGGGTCGTTAAGGTCCTGTCAATAATTCTCTCTTTGGTGACACTTTTGGTGAGTGTCTTTAAAGGCCCATCACTAATTCTCTCTTTGGTGACACTTCTAGTGACGATCTTTTATTGACCATCACCAATGATATTTTTGGTTACTTTTGATGACGGTCAATAAATGTTTTTCATCATTGATCATTCCAATGAGATTTTGATGATGCTTCATGCCTTTGACAGACCTTTAAGGTCTGTCACCAATGTCACATATGGTGACGGTCTTTAAACAATTGTTGTTGTAAGTGTATATAGTGATGGCCTTTAAGGTTTGTCACCAAAGCCATTTTCAATGACACTTTTGGTGAGGGTCGTTAAAGGCCCATCACTAATTCTCTCTTTGGTGACACTTTTGGTGAGAGTGGTTAAAGACCCATCACTAATTCTCTCTTTGGTGACACTTCTAGTGATGATACTTTATTGACCCTCACCAATGCTCTTTTTGGTTACTTTTGGCGATGATAAAAAAATGTTCATCATCATTGATCATTCCAATGTGTTTTTGATGATGCTATGTACTTGTTACTATATTTTTTGTCGAAAGATAATGATTTAAGACCATTGTTGTGGAGTCTTTTTTTGTTATGTTTCCAAGGTCATAGTGGTTATATAGTCAGCCAATTTGTTAATAAGTAATTAGTGTGTATCATGTCCCTCAAGTCATAAGAATATAGTTTTCCTATGAGTCAAGACATGGTTCATCTCTATTAGGTTTATTATCTAGAAAATTTCCTTTAAATAAAGTTCTACTAGTGTGTGTAGGAACTATATTATTTAATACATAATCAAGCTCTGTCAATTCTATTAATGAGATAGACCTAGTACTCCTCAACACTCATGGCACACCCTAACATGCTTTGGAACAATACACTAACATTCATTGGCACCTCGCATGTCTTGGAACATCTTTGTACCTAGAACATATTGCCATAAGTAGGACACCCAAGCACATGTTGGCATGCCCTAGCATAGCATAGCACTCCCCTATCATGTGTTGGCATGCCCTATAGTCCCTAGCATGCCATGGAACACTTTGGAATAATATTTCATTGAAAAACATTATCACTTGGCACACATTGGCACTTAGCATGTATTGGAACATATTATTAGTGTTCCTAGCATGCCCCTTTTGAAAAAGATAAAGTCCCGACTTATTAACCCTCTTATGTGTTCATTTCCTTGCATTTTAGCTTGGTTATTCCTTTTGTTACCTTGAAACTCCTTGACGCATATTTACATACTTTGGCACCCTGCACATCCTAGCATGTCTTAGCACCCGGCATGTTTTGGCACTATTTGTCACATGTTAGCACACCCCGGAACTACATAGCACACTCTAGCACTTCTTGACATTCCCTGGCATGCCTTACCCATGCTTAGAATACCTTGTCACTCCCTCCTTGGCATGCCAGCTAACACTCATTGACACTCCCTGACACACCCTTATATTCATCCACTTCCATGGATTTTGACGTAGTGCTCCCTTGTGTTGTCCTAGTACTCCCTAACACTCCTCAGCATGCATTGGCACTCTCTAGTGCACATTTGCACTCTTTGATAGGCTTTGCCACTTCATAGCATGCGCCACACTCCCTTATGCACATTGGCACTTGGCAAGTCTTATCATGTTTGGCATGCATTGAGATGACTTGGTATGCTTTGGCATGGTTTAATATAAAATTTATTTGAGATCAATTATTGGAAACTAGATGAGAATAAACGAAGGAAGATTTGGCACTTAGAATGCATTGAGACTTGGCAATTGGCACCCATTGGCACCTAGTGTTGATGTGACTAGCATGCCCCTTATGGAAAACGTAAATTGATGACTTATTAACCATATTATGTGCTCATTTCCTTGCATTTTAGCTTGGTTATTCATTTTTTTGGCTTGAAACTCTTTGAAGCATATTGGCATACTCTGGAACCCTGCACATCCTAGCAAGTCTTAGCACCTGCCATGCATTGGCACTATTTGGCACATGTTAGCACACCTCGGAACTACCTAGCACAATCTAGCACTCATTGAAACTCCCCGACACACCCTCATGTTCATTCACTTCCATGCATTTTGACCTAGTGCTCCCTTGTGCTGTCCTAGTACTCTAACACTCCTCAACATGCATTGGCACTCTCTAACATAGCTTAGCACTCTTTGATATGCTGTTCCACTTCATAGCATGCATCACACTCCCTGACGCACATTGGCACTTGGCACGTGTTGGCACTTGGAAAGTCTTAGCATGTTTGGCATGCATTGAGATGACTTGGTATGCTTTGGCATGTTTTAATATTAAAGTTATTTGAGATCAATTATTTGAAACTAGATGAGAGTACACCAGAGGAAGATTTGGCACTTAAAATGCATGGACACTTGGCACTTGCCACCTAGTGTTGGTGTGCCTAGCATGCCCCTCATGGAAAAGGTAAATTGATGACTTATTAACCCTATTATGTGCTCATTTCCTTGTAGTTTAACTTGTTCCTCCCTTTTGTTTACTTGAAAGTCCCTGGCATGCATTGGCACACCCTTGTACATCTTGGCATGCCTTAGCACTTGGCACATCTTAGCTTGTTTGACACGTCTTCATATTATTTGGCACATGTTAGCATGCCCTAGCATTCCCTAACACACCTTGGCAGTCATGAACTCACCACTAGCATTACACTTTTCCATGACTTGGGAACCTTACATTCACTAGAACACCTTGAAACTCCCTAGTTCTCATGCTCTTTGTTATCCTCCAAAATGTCCTAGGCTGATGAGGAGATTGACAGAGGTAACCACAGACCAAGCTTTTAGTTTGGTAGCTAGCCCTACCAAACTAGAGAGGGCTCTCTCTATGAAATCACAACCAAGAGATGACTGCAATGTAAAGGATTTTAGGCTAGATAGTTGGGCTCAGTTGGGTTTTGGAAAATTTAGGCTCATCATGTTTGCTTGATGACCCCACCTCCATGGGTTGTACTGACATGGTTTGGTGTTGGCTTGGTGAAGTGGTTATATGTGTTTTCAAGGCCGCCTCAATGAAGGTGTCCCATGTCATGTTCTTCTCTTTCAACTGATGGAGTACTATAACCTTTATCAGGCTGTGGTGAAAGAGGCTAGGATAATGCACTCTGCCTTTCACTTGCACCCTTTCAGACACTTTGGTTAGGCTCCTATACAAGGAGCTGGACAAATTTAGAGACTTGGCAACTGTAAAGTGCATGAGCATTCTTATGTGGTATTGATATAACCTAGAAAATCTGCCGTCACATGTGAAGAAACTCATGACAACCTTCATCAATGGTGCATATCTCTCCAACAAGTATCTGAGTGGGAAATAATGTGGGTGAGATCCTTTGTATTGTGATTTCAAGTAGGGTTTGTACTCTTCTAGGTCTAGGTTCATTCCTTTGAACTAGTTTTCACCCTAGTTTGGTATGCCTGTAGCTTGAGAGATGGCATCCACTAAAAACATGAAATCAGTCCCTACAATGGTGATATTGTCTTCCTTCAAGGTGAGGGAAAATATATCTATGAGATGGTCATGGTAACCTACTTCCTGCACTCTTTGACAAAACCCTAAACAATTGACATCTTCAAAGCATTTCATGGCAAATGGGGAGGAGGTGATTTCATTACAATTAGAGGGCTCAAACCTCAGTATCTTCCCCCCTCAGTATCTTTAGAGCAAAAGAATTGATGCTATTATAGCTAGGTGCATTTCGGCTAGGCATAAATCCACAAATAAGATACTTTTGGTCTATTTAGAGGTGCTTGCGAGACATGAGAAGGATTAAGGGTGGGGTATAAAGGACACATAATGTTTTAGTAAGGCTTTAATTGTCAAGAAATTATGGAAAAATTTCCAGGGAAAAGGTATTTGGTAATAGGTTATTAAAGAGAAATATCTAAAAAATAGACAGCTTAAGGAATGGATTAAAGAGGCGGCTCCAAAGAAGAAGGTGGCATCTTATATATGGAGAGGCATGATGAGAAACAAATATTGGCTACTATGAAATCTGAGATGGGAGGTTGGAAGGGGGAATATGATAGAAATAGGACTAGATGATATCAAAGGAGTGGAGAGAATACATACTCTTTCTATTCGCATCCTTGAGCATTTACATAAGAAAAGGCTTTAATTTATGAACTAAATCTCTTGTGATTGAGGATCTTCTTTTGTTACAAGTTATTGGCTTAATACATTTGAACTTGGATTTCTAGAGGATCTATTTGTGGAATGCGCACGTTTCACAACACCATTAAGTATAACAAGTTTAAAACTCACTGAGAAGAAAGAAAAGCTAAAATGGGAAGGTGTTATGTATAATGAGCAGATCTCGGTTAAAGAGATTTATAAACATATTTCTCATGGACGTGGCTTGAATGATAATGCTTTTTGGTTTCATAACACATGGAGATGGGATATACCTCTCAAATTAAAATTTTTTATGTGGCTAGTGGTCCACAATAATATTTTAACTTGGGATAATATCCATAAAAGGGGCTTTCAGGATTTTTGAAGATGCTCTTTAAGCAAAGAATATTTAGAAGACGTGGAAAATCTATTTCTAACATGTCCTTTTGTGATCTCGATGTGGAGTAGGGTTCTTCAAAAACTTAAAATACATGTAATCTGGAACATGGTTTCCATTTAGAGATGTATCACTCAATGGTTTGAAGGTTTCAATACATATCGTTCCTTGCCTTTCTATATTTTGTGGGGCATATAGAGAAGTAGGAATGAGAAGATTTTTGAACAAACATAACCAGATACTAGAGACGACTATTTAAAGATATTTGCATATTTTATGGAGATATGGCTAACGAAGGAGGAAAAACCTAGAAGACATTTTCGACTCATGGAGCTATGGCCATACTTTATTTTATTTATTTATTTATTTTACTTTTATTTTTTATGGAGCATCCACCAACAAGGTTTGTGGAAATTAGACACATTTGGTTTTGAAGCCAGAAAACACCTTCCATTTCAGTTGGTATAGTGGCACAAGGTCAAATAATAGAGTTGAGCTAATCATACTCTTGGGGGCTCTTCTATGTGCTAACTGGCTTGCAATTGAAGATTTACCGGTGTTTGGAGATTCCAAGATGATCCTAGATTGGGTACAATTGAGAACAAAATTTTAACCACCTTCCCTTACTTTTTGGATGCAATGCATAAGATCTTTGATGAATACCTTTCAAAGACTAGCCTCTAATAATGTCTATAGAGAGTAGAATCAAGTGGCAGATCTCCTATCAAATAAAGGATGCAACTGTGTGCCAAGGAGGATTTTCTACTTAGTTTTCAACAAATGAATCCTTTTGCAACTCAAGAAGTTTTAACTTATAAAGGGATGCCCTTGAAATTTTTTCCTTCATCTCCTTTATTTGTCATCTGTCCATGAAAATTTTCATAGATCATGATATGTTTTTGTCATGTTTGAATCATATATGTTATATTTGTCATCATAAAAAACTTTATGATTTTTTTTGTAAAAATTGATATAGTAGACAAATTTCAGAAATAAAAGAACTATAATTTAGAGTAATAAGATAATTAGAAATTTAACCATTTTATTTTAAAATCTAATATATGGCATTCAAAAACATTAACAATGAAATACCAAAGTATATATCTACTTTTTATTAATGAAAATCAATAATTTTTTCCTTATTAGAAACAAAAAGAATTTTAACCTATGTGAATTCTTAAATACTTGATTAATCCAAATCTAAAATAAACCTAATAACAATGTTGAATTCCAATTCCAAGTCCACTCGACTAGTGCATTGTGAATGATTACATGTAGTTACATAAAATAGTCCCCCCCAATTTTAAAATTAGCTTCATAAAAGAATTCTAACTTCAATCCAAACCAGAACAGGCATCCAATCGAACTTTTCGGAGCTTGGTTAATTGAGACACCAAACATTCAATGCTACCATGTACCACATCATCAAAATCATCAACAATGGTTGCAATCTAAACTTTGACGTAACTAATAGCCAGGTAAGTCAAGAGCCATCATCATCACTTGCATCAAACTCCCATATATTGGATTAGTTAAACACGTTGATTTTTCTTTGTTTTAATCCCTCACGGAGATTTTTTGTTTTTATTTGGAATCTCAACTGCGAGCAACCCAACTTCTTATTATTGGAATTCCAACATCAATCATCCATTTTCTGTATTTGCACTTTGGGTTTTGAATACCTGATTTTGTACCCCCACAATAGAGATATATATATATATAGCAGATTAGAGATCTTATTCGGTGGAATTTATATGCAATGGGGGTTGATTTTGAATCTTTGACAAACACAACTTCAGGATCCATAGCAGGGCTTATCAACACTACCATATTGTATCCCTTAGATACATGTAATACCAAGTACTACGTTAAGGTTTATGCCGGGGGTCGACAGAAATACAAGTCTATAGCTTTAGCACGTATTTTCCTTAGAATTAAACTGGGTTGTTTCTTTTTTTTAGAATGGATTTTGCAGAATTCACTATCTGACACATGTATTTCCTTATAAATCATCTAGGTTGAGTATTTTGAAATGGGTTTTGTATCTGGTTGCAATTTGGGTCACTGGATCCTTGGGTTATCCTTGGGTTAGTGTGTTTAAATTTGGTGGGGTTGATCCTCCTTCGCACACTTGGAACTCACCAACACTCCCTATCACACACTCTTATTCATTCATTTCCATGCAATTGAAACTAGTTCTCCCTTATGCTTCCCTAGCACTCCCTAACATGCGTTGGTGTCACACACTAGAACCTGGCACATCTTGGCATGTCTTGGCATGCCTAAAATGTCTTGGAACTATCTCACATGTGTTAGCACACCTTGACACTCCCTAGTTATCATGCCCTTCTAGATAGCCTTACTTTTTTTGCGATTTGGGAACCCAACCAAGTCATTGAAAAAATAGTGTTGTGCATACCCAAAGTCTCCCTTTATCTGAAACTAATTTTTCCCAACCCCTTATTGCAATCATAGGCTTGCCTCCAACAAGTCCTGTTTTTTCCCAACCTCTTTGAAAGGTCTTTCATTTTCCTTTTCCTTTTCCCATTTTAATATTTTGTTGTGATTTTTGTTGTCATTAAGAAGGTGAGATTTTCAACCTGCTACATTTGAGATTTGTGGTTCTGAAGCTAATCCTCCTTTCGATAAACATTCTTCCATTAGTCTAACCTTAGGCTTGAGAGTGCTGGGGAAATTTGAATATTTAGGCTTATTCACTACAATTTGAGCCCCTTTAGGGAGGGTTGACAATTCTCTCTCCTTCATCTTATTATAGTCCACCCTTAGCCTAAATTGAAAGCCTATCCAACCGCAAACAAATCCATGGAAAACTGACATATAACCTAGGTATGACATCCAATTCTCCAAAACCCATGCCACGAGAGATTCCTTTTGCACTGTCTTACCATAAAATCTTCCTACCAAAGTAGTTTCTAACAAGTTTGGGATATCCTCAAACCTGATATCCTTACCAATGACCATTGAAACTTATCTTGTTTCACTCTAACATAGAGCTTTGGCTTAGAAAAATCTCTGGAACCATGGGGGACCAAAAGAGGCTTAAAAATCTTAAAAGAAAGGGAGTTTGGCTGAGAATTAGGGATACCTACTACCTCAAAGCTAGAATGAGAGCTTAGCTCTTTTGCACTACTATTTTGCTCAAAACAAAAACAACCTTGGACAACTCATGCTCAAATTAAATATCTACCTTGGAACACCATCCATATTGGAAAAATCTCATGATTGGGTTGGAGATGATCTGTTAATACAATGAAGTTGTTAACACTCAGGTTGTCCCTAGGCTCCTGTAGGGATACGGCCGAGGTAACCACAAACCAATCTTTGGATTGCAGGTTCTAGCCCACCTGCAATCAGAGAGGGCTCTCTCTTAATGATTTAACTTTGTTGATGATTTTAGGCTAGCTTTTCGGTTCAGGGGTTTTTGTTTGTGTTTGGATGGAAGGAAAATGATTTCAGGCAGAGAGGCAATTCATGAAGTGATAAGTTTCAAACCATTGGGCATGGAGTCATGGGTTAGGATTATCAGTGCGTTTTCTTGGTCATAAGAGAAATATGGAGCAGGATAGCTGCACATAACAGAATCTTCAAACTAAAAGGATGAATGATATGTAAGCAATGAGAGGCACTTAAGAATCTCTCATTTAACTTAACAGAGGGAAAGATGATCTCTATCTAGGGGCAATGAAGAATCCCTGGATAACTGTTTAAGATTAGGGCAAACATGAGCCATGTGGAATTCATATTTATGCCTAAACCGAGGAAAACATAAAGAAACAACAGAAATTGAGCATAGAGTGTATTTAAACAAATTCTAAGCTAATCTTCTTTTCTGCTATTTAGATGGTAACTTATGAATGGAAAACAGAGGTAAGAAGCACTTATTGAGTTATGTAACAGCACGAGAATTCCATAATCACTCTTCAGCCGGTAAACACAGTGAACAATCCATTCTCCAAAGATCATAAGCAGTCTTTTATTATAGAAACTATCAGGTATTACAGTGCGAGTCTCTCCTGGAGCAAAATCAACTAACGATAATTTGTTGACCAACCAACCCACCAACCCATAATACAGTATTGAGGGTTGTCTTTATAGTGAAAATATCTCAAACTGTTTATTACAATTGACCTAAAACAGGCCTGCAAAAAGAGCTTTCTAAACCTAAACTTGTGCCAAAATTAAATGCAGATAAATATCTATTAAACTGTGTCAGAGGTAGCTAGATCAAAAAGAGTGCAATGTGGCCCTTGGAGGCTTGATGCAGTACTGCTGGAATAAATATGCTTTGGGAGTTGCAGTTCTGTTCTGGTGTGAGTTAAATGTGCAATAACCATGATTTGAGAGTTCTGAGTGGCTTCGCCCTCTTTTTTGACTTTGCTAGAAGGTATTTAATTTTCTCCTGCTTTGGGCCGCTGTTAAGATCTTCGCTGATACTCTTTGCCGCTACATTGATGGTCTCCGCAGCTTACTGATACTCTTTGACATGCTTTCTCTCTATAAATTTGATCTGATACTCTTTAATCTCTGTCTCTGGTCTCTTCCTGTCTTCCAATCGGTTTAATTTGGCAAAATCGGGCAATTTCGGGCCTTTTCGGTGCAAAACGGGCCAAGGAATCAAAATATTCCCTAAAGATTCCCCAATATGTCCTATTTCCCGTAGCGATGCGCGATTAGCGCTTCGCGCTAATCGCGCATTGAAAACTGCCTCTGTTTCTCATTCCGGAGCTTCGAAGCACGACTTTTGCTGTTGCACGAATTTTCGGTTTTTTGGCTGCTGACGTCAGTAGTACGGCGGATGACATCAGCATGCTAACGTCAGCAGTGGGGTCCTTTCATACAGATGTGATGTCAGCATGCTGACATCATCAAGGTGACGTGGTAGTACAGTGGGGTGACGTGGCAGGGTGACGCGGCAGGGTGACGTGGGCTGGGCGCAGGCTGGGTGAGGTGACGTGGAGGCGACATGGCAGGGTGAGGTGGCACTCCTGTTACGTGAGAGGAGGGCAGTTTTCCCTGGGCATCAGACTGCCTTTGGTATGGAGGTGGTTTCTGTCAGGGGCGGCCCGATGTAATGGGAGGCCGCCACTTGTCCCGGTGTACGACGGTAAAACCGTCGAACGTCGGGTGGTAACCTACCACCACAATCGGGCGCGCGATGTGAATAAGGACTGTCGGATCTCGGGGAGGTGATCTGACGGTGAACGGAAAAGGGAGATGTGCGGGGTTTAGTAAAGGCACGTGTGTTAAAGGCTTAATATTTCGCGGTGCTGTGGGTTTTAAGTTTAGAAAAATGGGCGAACTGTGTTATTGCGCGGTGGAAACATATCAAACAAACATTAATAGTTTTCACAGAAGACTGTGCGGGGAGGGTTATTAGCCTTGTGAAAGGGTTTTCTTAGTGTTTGGAAGGGTTCCAGACACTTGGGAGTGGAAATTTTTTGCAGAGGGAGGGTTCTTACTAAAGTCCAGGTGACTTAGTAATTCCCAGTGAAGTATTTATGGTTATATTTCAACCAGGGGGAGGGCATATTTACATAAGGGGATTATCTACATAGTTTTAGTATGGGGATAGGGAAAATATAGGGAGTTAAATAGTAGTGTCAATAGTTAATATGGATATGACAAGAAAGCGCTAAGTTTCAGCAATCTTAGGCTTGAAAGGGAAGATAGAACCTTATAGAGAAAGTATGGATTCTCTTTGAGTGAAGCAGATCTTCACCCACGCTAATGACATGAAAATGATGAAACTAAGAGATATCAAGCAGATCTTGACCTCTCTTTGGGGAAATTAGTTAATGATTTGGGGGAGATGGAGAAAGGGAAGTTAGTTATGCATGTTTTGAGCTCTTTCACATAAAACTGCCTGGTGATTGTGCCCTGAGTAGAGATGACACCTTGAAAACATGGAGCTGATCAGAAATCAAGATTCTGCAACCTAAAAACTACCTACCCAGCCTACTTACCTAACATTTTTTCTTCTTTTGGTTT
>APFE030372122.1:10380-27328 GCA_000404065.3 Pinus taeda
AAACGCGTCGGCAATATGAATTTTGATGTGATTTTCGCTAAAGACTCTTCTCATAAACCTGTTATGGATCACAGAAGCCTTAATTCAACAATAAAAACAAATGTTAGAAAAAAATAAAACATATAGTTTAAAAAAAAATACAATAAAATAAAAATAAACATTGGGGAAAAGCGAATACTAAATATAAAAAAATACAATTAAAACATTTTGAAAAAAATATACTTAAAATAATAAAATATTAATTAAAATAAAATAAAAACATTAAAATGAATTGAAAAAAAAATAATAATAATAATAAGACAAATCAAAAAAAAAACAAAGTAAATAAATAAAAAATAAACATTTAAACAAAAATACATTTTTTTTAAATAAAAATTGTGGCCCATGGATCCTATGCGGGCCAAGCCTGATTCCCCATCCCACCTAGGCCCGTGGGCTGCGGGCTTGAGCGAGCCCATGGACTGCAGGCTTGGGCTAGCCAAGCCCAATTCTGGGAACAATTTGCCCGCCAAGGGCCCGTGGGTAGTGGGCCTAGGCGAGCAAGGGTTGCACACAACTCCCCCCACCCAGACCTACAGCCCCATGGGCCCTGGGCGGGCAAATTCTGATTCCTGGAATGGGCCTTGGCATGCCCAAGGTCGAGATTTTTAAATTTTTTATTTTAAGTTAAATTTTTTAAATGTTCTTTCATTTTATGTTTCAATTGATTTTTTTTTTTTAGTTTTTTAATTTAATTATTTTTAATGTGTCTTCTATATTAATATATTATTATTTATTTTAATGTTTTTTATTTATTTTTTTAAATTATCTAATTAGTGTTTTTTATTTATACCAGGGGGGCTTTGGAATTGATCTGAATGGGTGTAATGTTAATTCACTTCTTGTGATGGGTCACTAGTTCAAATCCCCTGTGGGTGCTTACCTACCAAAAAAAAGTGTTATTTATTTATTGGAGTTGTCTTTTTGGACTTTCTGGTGTTGAAATCCAGCAGAAAATTTTGAAACGAAACCTTGATTTGTGTTATTTAAACTGGTTTTTTTACTGTATATATGGATTTAGCACCCTAAAAAACCCTTGGGGCACTTCAATTGTGCAAGGGTTATCCATCAAGCTTGTGATTTCAATGAATACTTGCTGGATTTTAGAGAATTAGCCCAAGAAATCTTCCAAAAAGTCTCATTAAAGACAACTCGTTTATTTATTTATTTTGTTAATTTTTAAATTTTTTTTCTTAAATTATGTCTTTTGAAAAGAAAAGAAAATATATATATGTTAGGTTTTTTTTATATGTTTGTGTTTGTTGTCTTTTTTATATTGTTTCCTTTTTGTCATTGGGTTTTTTTTTCTTTTTTTTACCTTTTTCTCTATGTTTTTTCGCATATATTAAATTTTGTTTAATTCAATATTTTTATTTACTGATATTTTTTTTTTTACTTTTTGTGTGTGCATGTTTGTCAAGTTTTTTTTTTTTTTTTTGCATATTTTTATACATCTTATTCTTTTTAATTTTTTGAGTTTCTTTTCTTATATTGTTTCAGTTTTATTTTTTTAATGGTTTAAATTTTGTTTTCTTTTGTATTTTCATTTTAATTATTTCTAAATTTATTTATTTTTTTGTTTTTTTTCTTCAGGGTCATTGACTAGCAATTTGATCCCATTATGTGTAAATTTTGTAGTTGATTTTAAAGTTTTCGTTATAATGGATCGAATATACCCCTACAATGTGTTAATTTCATAGTTGGTCTTTAAATTTTCATTACAATGAGTCAAGTTCCCTTACAATGCATGTCAATTTGATAGTTGATTTTTAGATTTTTGTTGCAATGTGTCAAGTTGTCTTAGGCTAAGATTTTAAAATCGTTATACTTTTAGCATTTAAAAAGGAAATTATTCTTAGTATAATGACTCTTTCATTGAGGTGTTCATTTAAAAAAAAAAAAAAAATAGTCATAAATTTTTTCGATAATGTCATGGTTGAAATATGTTGAAATTTTAAGGTTTTTTGTAGTGATGATCTTTGGTTTTAATTCTATGGTTGAAAATTTGTCAAAATTTTAAGGTTTTTCTGAGCCTTGATATTTTATCTTTAATGCTATGGTTGAAAACAATCATAAGTATTTAATATTTAATACCATGGCTGAAAATTGTCAGAATTTTAAGGCTTTTCAAAGACATGATATTTTATCTTTAATGTCATGCATGAAAATCGTTGGAATTTTAAGGTTTTTTGTAGTCATGATATTTTATCATTAATGTCGTTGAAAAAAAAATGTTTAAAATTTTCCTCGAAAAAAAATTGTTATTCCAGCATCAACATTTTTCGTTTTTAGGGTGTTTTTTGCACAAAAAATTGGCTTTTATTGGGTTTTACTGACATTTTTAAAAATTGTTGAAGATTTACCCCCCGAAAATATATATATATATATATATATATATATTATATATATATATATATTCAACACTTCTCGTTTTCAGAATATTTTTCCTTTTTTGGGGGGGTTTTTTTTGCTAGAGTTATCGTTTTCAATTTACAATTATGGTTTAATAGTTTACATTGTTAAGCATGGTTGGATTATTTATTTAACTCCCTGCAAACTACCTCATGAGCGCACAAAAGACATCCTTTGGTGAAAGTACATTACCCTATGCATGTGAATGAAGTCTTAAGTTCCATAACAAGTTGTATTCATGGTAGGGATTGGGTTTCTAGTTTCGATCCTAGTCATTCCATTCCCACGCTCCAATGGATGACAAACCCCAATCTAAATGGCGGATGTGAAGGAAAATTATGAAGATGTTATGGATTAAGGGTATTATGTCATGGCCATAGTGCCCAATCCCCACATTTTCCAAGGATGGTTATGTAGTTGCAAGGTTTGTGAAGGTGGTGGTCGTTTTGCCACTTTACTTTATTGCAACTGACAAAATCTACCTCTCTTATCCACATAGTCTTTGTAGCTACTTGATTTGGTTTTGAAAATATCCTCTCATTGAATATTTATACAGACAGGACTATGGAAAGAAAATGTGGATGTGCCAAGACCCTAGGGCCCATGGGAGCAGGTGAATAGGAGAAATCACTACCCAATTGGAAATTGTTGCACTCAATTTAAAATTTGATAGGCACTCGGCCCAAATGGACACATTATTGAGATATGTCAGACCAAAGGAACCATATTTAGGAGCTCCGTGAGGAATTTAATAGAGAGAAATATCAATTAGTCATAGTTCAAGTGACTCAGTAAGAGGAGGCCATGACAACCAGGTTCAAGTTTCTTCTACCAATTCTACATAATTTATGGCACCAAGACACCTAGATTTGAACTAGGTAGCACCAACTGATGACATAATTATTATTCATGATTAGTTTTCATTTCTTAGTTATTGGTTTTGTTTATGCATGTTAAGAACTACAAAATATTAAGCATATTTAACAATTTGTATACTTACAAGAATCCTTGGATATGTGTAATAGAATCTTGGTATAGAAAAGCAAATAGAGTTAGAATCTTTATGAATTATCTAGAATAATGCTACTCAATTTTTAGTAATTTTGTGGTGTTGGTTTTCATTTATGTTCAAAAGATCCACAGTTTCTAAGCCCAAAGTTGGGATTGTCTCCAAGAATTTGTCTGCGCATATCCAGTTATTAGAAAATCTTAGTGCAAAAGTTAAAAGAAAGCTACTCTTCAAACTTTGGATGTAATATGCAGTGCCTTGGGCATTGATTTTGCTAATATAATCATTATAGTTATTATCTAATAATAATAGTAATAATAACAACAACAACCTAGTGGACCTTATTTAATAAATTTGCATTACATTTATTCAATAATAACTACCATAATGAGTCTTATTTAATAATAACAAGCATAGTTGACCCAATCCACCTTATGTTGAATTGCCTCCTATATTATTACTTACAACAAGAACCCAATACTCCATCACCCTAGGAAAGAATTTCCCTCAATGTTTTTTGTGAAGAGGTACAACTATAAACTAGGGTCCATTGTATGAGTTTTGATTACGATACTAAGGTAAGCCAAGGAACCAAAGTCCCATGTATAAGTGTTGGACACGACCCTGAAGTAGTCCAAGGAGCTCCAACATAAACATGGGTCCCATGTATGAGTGTTTACCAAAGTTCTGAAGTGGGTAGTGTCCCATGTGCAAGTATTAATTAGAATACTAAAGCAATCAAGGGGGATCATCCTTAAATCCAGGTCCCATGTCCAATTTCTCATGTTGACTCCTCGGTAAAGATACATGAGATCCATACTTGGATAAGACCGGTGCTCCAAATCCATACCATGGTCATGTGAATCCAAATATAGAGATCCAATGTTATCCAAAAAATCATCCACATTGCTACAAAATATTATATGTGAGTCTAGAATGTATACAACTACTATAGAATAAACAAGTTAAAAACTAGTAGTCATAATTGGCTCCTCATTGCCCCCATTGATGCTCTATACAAAAGGTGGAGCACAATCATGAAATAGAAAAGTATTTGTCTTCCTAGAAATGGTGATTATCGCAAGAGTATTACTCATGAGTCCCTTATAAATTGCACCACCTGTATATCTCCCTTGTGTACTTCTCTTCACTATGTCCCCAATGTTTCAATCTTTGGATTGCTTCTTAGGCTTCCTATAGTTTTTAACAATGTAAACTTTGAAACAGGAACTATAAACTCAAAAGGGGAACTCTGGCAAAAAAACCTCGAAAAAACATGAAAAACAGTGTTAAAAACGAAAAGTGTTGATGCTGGAATAACACTTTTTTTTTTCTTGGGTAAATTTTCAACATGTTTTAAAAATCGCGGTGAAAACCAAATTTTTGGGCAAAAATTGTCCAAAAAACACCCTCAAAACGCAAAGTGTTAACGTTGGGAAAACACTTTTTTTCAAAAGTAAAAATTTCAACATTCTCGAAATAACGGCATAAAATATTTTATCATGACCAAAAACATTAAATTTAAAAGAAATAATGAAAACATAAAATTAAATAAATCAATGAAAAAAAATACTAAAAACAAACATAAATATTGAAAAAACAAAAAAAACAAAATTATGATAAAAAATAATAAATAATTAAATAACAATAATAAAATCTTCTAAACCATAAAAAAAATTGGCTAAAAAAAAGCAACAAACACAAAACATTTAAAAAAACTAAAATTAAGTAGGTATAAAAAAAAGAAAAAAAAAATAAAAATAAAAAAAAAATAAAAAAAAAAAAAAAAAAAAAATATAAATATATATATATATATAAAAATATAATATATATATATTATAATATATCTACTAAAATTAAATTAAAATGTTAGATACTTAAAAACAAATAAAAAATATATAGAAAAAAGACAAAAAAAAAAACGCCTAAAAAAAATTATCTCATAAACCATAAGAATTTGGAAAAAAAATATATATAAATATAATATATTAAGTAAGGAAAAAAAAAGAAAAAAAAAAAAAAAAAAAAAAAAAAAAAAAAAAAAAAAACATTAGCAAAAACTAGGAAAAAAATTGTTGAATTGAGGCTTATGTGATCTATAACATTTATAAAAAGAGTTTCAGCGTGAATCACATGTAGAAAACCTTTGTCGACGCATTTCGAACCAACTAATGTTGTTCATTTATCAGGACAAGTTGAGGAGACAGATCACGGCTGCAAATTAAATAGGGAAAGCAGATCTTCCAAACGGTTAGGTTGACTAGGTCGGCCATCAACAGCTATATAAAAAACAGCTAGATTATATAATAATATTAAAATGTTAATAAGTCAAAGGTAATAACTTATAGTATATAATTCTCTTCTTAATAAATAATTTTATATATTATAGTATATTAGAATGTTTTTTTTTTGTTAAGTTGGGTAGTTCGCGGGTTTCTATTAACACAAAAAAACATTACAAAGTCAAGGTGGTCTCACCCCGCCCCGGAGGGAAACCGGGTTTATTGACCACCGATAATTCTTCACCGCAGCCCAAAAATAGAATGTTTGAAACTGTTCTTTCCTGATTTTATACCCTTTGTTTTTCTCCCTATTTCTAACTATATACTGCTTCCTATTTATAAAAACATCATATTTTTGCATGCCTAAAGTAAAGTAAAGAAAGCAGATCCTATATCAAAACAGAAACATGCCTTTGATCATTATTTTTCTGGTTCAGCTTGCTGAACTTTCTCCTTCTTCACCAGCACTCCACTTGCCACCAGCTGTTGTTGCAGGTCCTCCAGTCTTTTCTCTTGCATGAGCAGGGTTATGACTATATCCTTCAATTCTTTTTTCACATTTGGGGTGCTCTGGACCATCTCAGCCATCTCCATGGCAACCTGTTCCAAGGCTTTAGCCATGAGCCTTTTCATGACCCAATACAAGTGAAGGGACTGCTTGTAAAGGGTCATTCTGCCTCTGGTATGACCAGGGTCAGGCATGAGAGCAATCCAATCCTCCATCTCTTCTTCAGATTGTGCTTGGATGGCTTCTTCTTCCTAGGGTTCCATAATTATCCTAATCTTGGGATTGGATTTCTCCCTGTACTCCTTCTCAGCAATTATGACTGTGTTTGCAATAGTTTGCCTTGTCTGTCTCATCCCATCACCTCCCACAGGTTCAACTGCCTCCTCCGAAACAGGGCTGCATTGCCGCCCTCGTCGGCTTCTCCCCTCAGCCAAGTCTCTCCTCTGACGACCTCCTCTGCCTCTGCGACCCTTCCTTCCTCGGGAGCCTCCCCTGCCTCTGCCTGCCGACTGGCCTGGAACATCTCCTGTTTCTTCGAAATTGTCTACAGGGTGGTATTTCCATCGACCTCTCCATCCGTCATTTTCCTGGTGTTTCTCTAATTCCTCGCTCTTGCCTTCCGAGATCTCGAACACTTGCATTTTCGCTTGCACTACTTCTTCCACCTTTCGTTTTCCTTTTCTGTCTTCTTCAGGCTTGCTCTGATCTTCCTGGCCGCTGCTGCGCATCCATCTCCTCGCGCTACCGCTTCCTTCCGCCTCCATCTCCCTTCGCCCACTGCAGTAACCTCCACCCTCCTCCTTCCGGGGACTATTCAACCTGCGGCTGCATCCTGAGCACCTGGTATGCAGTGAATTGCTCTGCTCTCGGTGTTGTTCCCGTCGCCACCCTGCGCTCTCACGACTCCTCAGAATGGCGGTATCAAATGTTGTTTTATGCCATTGGATTAACCCGAGGCCCGCATCATTATGAGCTAACGCCTGCACCGACCTTCCGTCCCTTCCATCAGTCACCGGACCCTCTCCACTCACCTGCCGGCCATTCCACTTTCTTATGGCCATAATGCCTTGATCTTCCTTTGATGCAGCCTGATCCATGCACCGCCGGTTCATAATTGCCTTCCTTGCCAGCTCATCCAGCCCGATCGGGCGGTCAGTTTCCTCCTGTAGTATCCTTTGTTGCTTCATCATGATCATGGTTTAAAATTATTTTGAGACTGTCCCAGCTGTGATCTCTCTCTAGGGATGTCCAACTTCTATCCAGTTTACTGCCTGCTTCCTTGCTACCCCAATTTGCTAGGAAATCTGCCGCCTTGTTTCCATCTCTTCGGACATGATTGATGGTATTGTAATCAATCTTGTTTAACAGTTCCTCGATGTCTTTGATGATAGCTGCTGTCCTCCAACTTTTAGCGACTTTATCACACCTCTGCCCATCCTTGAGTTTCCGCAGCATCTCAATCGTGATTTGCGAATCCCCCTCTATTTCCAGGTTCAGGTACCTATTTCGAACAGCTATCCTCAGGCCTTCGTGAACGACCCAAAGTTCAGCTTCATTGTTCGTCATCTCTCCTACCCATTCAGCAAAAACCCATCTGGCTTTTCCTTTTCCATCTCGGAAGATACCTCCAAGACCTGCCGGTCCTGGATTACCCTTCGAAGCTCCGTCAAAGTTCAATTTGATGGAGTGAATCCCGGGGAAGCTAAAATAATTGGGACTTTGAGCCTGTGGGTTGCTTTGCCACTCTTTTCTTGGATAGATCAATATGTATTCTAAGTTTAGGAATGAGGCTATTCCTCCTTCATGTTGGTCCATCTTCCAATCATCCTCTTCCCATCTGTCTGAGAGCAAAGTTTCCCTGATTTCTTTACTTATCTCTTCCCAAACCTTTTCTGGCCTACTGTTTTGCCCCCTGAATATTCTTTTATTGCGCTCCTTCCATATGAACCAGATCACAAAGCCAACCGCTAGACTCCAGATTATTCTGACCACTTTACTGTGGAATTTCCCTGTCCCCCATTGCCCTATGGTCTTGCGAATATTAGTCTGGTCTCTCATTGTTCTACCAAATAGAACTCTGATCTTCTCCCATATGCTTTCCGCGAAAGGACACTTATTTAGAAGGTGTTCTTGATTTTCTGCTTCCCTGCTACAGAGGCTGCATCTTGATGGGCCTTGAAAACCCCTCTTTATGATTTTATCCCAGGTTAAAATATTTCCTTTGCTAACCAACCAGGAAAAGATTGTGACTTTTGGCCACCATTTTCCTTCCCAAATCTTCCTCCAGTCTTGATCTTCTTCATCCTGATTCTTCCTTGTTGTCAGGAAGTAGGCTTCCTTTACTATAAAAGACCCTCTCATTGTTTTGCCTCATCTTAGGATGTCCTCTCCAGTCCTGTTTCGTATTTTCCTAAGATCCATTTCTCTAAGGTAACTTTCCTCTATCTCCCTATTTATATTTTCAATCCATTCTCCTGGTTTTTTCCATTTTCTCCATATTTCTCTGTTTTCTTCTTCCACCCAATAGTCCTTTACCTTTTCCATCCCTATCCTTTGTGCTCTCTATTGGAGATCTTGAAGTGTTTGTATGTCTTTCATCTTTCTTTTTTGCTGCCATCCATCCTCCCAGAATTTTGCTTTCTCTCCCCCTCGGATCTCCTAGAATGCATACTGGTTTATCAAATCTCTATTCTGGCTCGCCAAATTCCAAATTGATGATCCTTTTGGGGTATTTTCGATTCTCAATTTTCCATCTGTTTGTTCCGGCATGTTATATTTGTATTCCCAAATTTTCTTCCATACATTTGTCCCTCCTTGCAGCCATCTCCACCATAATTTTTCCCCTAAAACTTTATTTAGAATTTCGGGATCCCTCACCCCCAGACCTCCTTCTTCCTTCCTTTGAATCAGATTTGCCGAAGAAACGAGGGCCCATTTCCTCTGTTGAGTTGGACCTCCCCAGACAAACTTTCCAAAAATATCTCTTAGTTTTGCACAAACTCCTTTCGAGGCTGCTCTTATAGATAGGGTATACACTGGAATTGCTTGGAGAACGGCCTTTAGAAGGACTATTCAGCTGGCGATGTTCAGAGACCTGAACGACCAGTTAGATAAACTCCTTTTTATTTTGTCAATAACCTCCTGCCAATTCTTCATGCGCGTTGGATGTATGTCCAGTTGATTACCTAGATACTTAGTAGGTAGATCTCCTTGTTTGAATCCCAAGGTTCTGGTGAGGTGGGCCTTTATTGCCTCCGGGGTATTAAAAATGAAAGTGAACGATTTCTCCTTATTAATCTCCATGCCAGAAGCTTCCGTAAAAACCTCCAAAACTTCCTTGATTATCCTGACCTCCCTGAGACTGAATTCTCCGAATAACATTATATCATCAACAAATTGTTGATGAGTGATAGCTAAATTGTTTCCCCAAAGCTTTAGCCCTCTGAGCTTATTTCTCCTTGATTCTCTTTTTATGATTCTCCCGAGTCCATTTGCTACTAGAATAAAGAGAAAGGGTGATAATGGATCACCTTACCTTATACCCCTAGAGGCATTAAAGGGCTTAGTTGGAGTACCATTGACCAAAATTGAGAAGATGGGAGTGGATACTATACTGTATACCCATTCAATCCAGCACTTTTCAAAACCATAAGCTTCCATCGCTGCACAAAGATACCTCCAGTTCAGGCGATCATACGCCTTTGAGAGATCTAATTTAATCATCATTCCTTTCCGCTTGTGTTGATTGAGGGAATGGATCATCTCTTGGGCCACCACTAAACCATCTAGTATTTTCCGTCCTTCAACAAAACCAGTTTGTTCAGGGGAGATGATGCTTGGGAGGAGTGGTTTCAATCTTTTTGCCACCAGTGTAGCAATTATTTTATAAATAACGTTGCACGGGGCAATAGGTCAGAACCCTTGAGCTTCCTCAGAATTATTAGTTTTAGGAATCAAAGTTAAAAAAGTGGAATTAATACCTGACCACATTCTGTGCTTTATCCGAGATTCTTCAACAACTTCCAGGATGTCCTGTCCTAGAAATTTCCATCCAGCTTGATAAAATTCGGCCGTGAATCCATCCAGACCCGGTGCTTTTCCTTTTTTCATGTTCATACTCACATCTCCGACTTCTGCTAGTGTTGATGCGCGCATGAGCCCATTGTTCTGCTCATCTGTGATCATTTTTGGGATTTCCTTGCAGATTTGGTTTATTGCTTCCCCTCTGTCATCCTGGGTTTCGGTGAGGATCCCCTTGTGATAATCAACAAGGACTTGCTCTATTCCGTCTTGCTCTATTACTCTCTCTCCTGCTTCATTTTTTATTGAGAAGATCCGGTTTCGCTGCCTGTGTTGAATCATTGCTTGATGAAAGAATTTAGTATTCCTCGCTCCTTCCCAAAGCCAATTTATTATTGACTTATGTCTCGATAGGATCTCCTCCCGTTTTCTCCTTTCCTCCAGCTGGCTTATTAAACTGCTCTCCTCCTTACTCTTTTCTTCATCTCTTCCTTCCAAGATAATTTGTTGTTGTACCTCCTCCATTGCCTTTTCAAGTTTTTGTTTGTCCTCAAAGATATTCCCAAATTCCTCCTTGTTCCATTTTCTAATTTTGTTTTTTATTTCCTTAAGCCTTAATTGGAAAGTATGCATTTTACATTGACCTCTGACTTGACTTTGGATCCACCATTCTTCTATTTTATTTAGAAAATCCGGGTTTCTGAGCCAAAAGGCCTCAAAACGGAAAGGTTTCTTGCTTTTGATTTTTTTAATGTCAATTTCTAAACATATCGGCCAATGATCAGATCCTAAGCCTGGGATAATTTTGGCCTCTATGAAAACATCCTTATTCAGAACTTGCTCAGATAGGAGGAATCTATCCAGCTTTGATGCAATCTGATTCCTGCCACCCCTCCTGTTGTTCCAGGTAAACACACCATTTGTTGTTGGAGTGTCTACAAGTCTTAGATTTGTTATGAGTTCATTGAAATCGTCCATACTTGGATCCTGTCTCCTGATGCCTCCTTGTTTCTCTCCTAAATCCCGGATCAAATTGAAATCTCTGCCTATTATCCATAAATCATCCGGGATTAATTTTCTTACTTCCTGAATATTCCTCATAAACTCTTTTCGGTCCCTGGGAATGTGAGGGCCATACACTCCTGAAATGAGGATTCTTTCCGTCATTCCTACTATCCTACACACTCTAGAAAGGATTCTGGGGAGACTGATCCAATTTTCGAAAGTGACCTCCTCTGAATTCCAAAGAATCGCTAAACCACTAGTTGACCCCTCCGCGTCCTGGGCCATGACTTCAAATTTTGATTTAGATTTTTCCAAGATTTCCTGTATCTGCTGTTGAGTCATTTTAGTTTCTTGAATCAACATTATACTCGGTTTATCTCTCTTCAACCTCTCCTTCAAGTACCTCTGTTTTCCTTTACTGTTAAGTCCCCTTATGTTCCAGCTCGTGATAATCATTTAAAACTTTTTAGGAGGGGGGTGAAATACCTCAGACAGAGGTATTACTTTTCCGGAGTTGACAAGAGTTTCCCCTACTGCTTGGATCGTCTCATTCATGGGTTTCCTCCCTCTTTTCCTTCCTCCTTTGCCATGTCCGTCCAATCCTACGGTCTGAGACCCTGACGCTTATGATTTTTCCGGTCCGATCTCCAACAATCCCCCTTTCTTCTCCTTAAATTTTTTATAGGCCTCCTTGTCTTGCTGTTTTTGGATTTCAGGAATGAATCTCTCATCTAAATGCCTCCATTCGTGCAATAGTTTTTTCATTATCCACTCTTCTTCGATCCCATTCTCTTTCTGCTTGTCTGACCCTTGTGTAGGTTGCTCTTCTGTTTTATCCTGGTGTTCACCCATTTCAACTTCAGTTCCTTTCGTTTGGCTGATGGATTTGCCTAGGGTATCCGCTATGATTTCCATCGGGTCAGATTCCATAGCTGGGTCTTCCTGTTTGCCTTCTTCTGTCTCCTCTTCCTCGTCTTGGAGGGCTTGGAATTTGTTTTGATTTTCCACTGGGATGTTTTTTCCTTTTGTTTGCCCTTTTTGTCCCTCGATACGCGGTTTCTGTCTCCTGTGGACTTCCTTAAAACCCCTCTCTTTTGTCCCAGTTTCCGCTGTTCTCCTTTGCTCTTCTTCTATTATTCTTTTAAGCTCTCCTTCCATGTTCTAAGGGCATTCTCTATACAGGTGTCCATATTCGTGGCATTTGCGGCATCAAAAGGGTATATGCTCGTAGTCTAATGGTTGCTGCCATATTTCATCATGATACTCCACTTCCACAAATTCAGGCAGAGGTTCTTCTATATTCATATATACGCAGATCCTTGCGTAGGATGTAAATTTTCCCCTTTTGGTTGATTATGCAACTTTGACAAAATCCCCTATTGAGTTTCCGATTCCTTCAAGAATCTCAGGGTTCCAAAACTCTGATGGCAATCCAAACAAACGAACCCATACAGGGGCAGCAAGCAGTTTTTCTACATCCGGGTTGTACCTCTCCTCCCAATGTCTCATGAATAACCCCGCATTATTCATAGAATATGGCCCCTCTTCGAAGATTCTTTCCTTATCCTCTAGATTCACAAAGATGACAGTAAAGAAACCCTTTGCTCCCAGTTTCAAATCAATATGCCTTTTTGGTTTCCATCTTAATTGAATCCATTTAACCAAATCCCTCTCAAAGGGCCAAAAGCCTATAAACTTACAGATTAAAGCATGGTCTTTCATGTAGCATCGATAATCTTCCAGTTTATTGTTTGGGATCACATACCTTGGTCGTTTCTGGGCCCTCGGAAGACACCTTCCCCCCAGTTTTGCTTGCCATCTATTGCCCAAGACCGGAATATCTCTGGCGTTGTCCATCTATTGTTCTGGTCTGCTTCCACCACTGGATTCCCCTGCCACCACGTTTTTAAAGGAGGGGATCTCTCCCCTCCCCGAGTTACTTTCCATGGTCTCCTTCAGAAGTGATCGCTTGAATTTGTCTTCGTTTTCCTGTTTCCCCCCACGCAGATCCTCTCCAAACTGAATGAGGGCTCCTATTCCTTCCCTGTACTTTGATTCTCCAGATTGCTTCTCTGGTGCGCCGACACACTGCAAAACCGTAACGCTCCCCATCAGTGCGATCTAGATGCCTCATGTTCCCCCGGTTCTCACCATCATTTATAGATTGTGTTTCAAATAATGATAATGATTAGTGTAATAGTGTTACAAAATAGTAAAACATAAAACCTAAAACAAACGAACAATATAGTAATAACATGAATCACAATTATTAATATAGTATAACATGAATTAAATAATGATAATGATTAGTATAATAGTGTTACAAAATAGTAAAACAAAAAACAAACAAACTATATAGTAATAACATAAATTAAAATTATTAATATAGTAATAACATGAATTAAAATTATTAATATAGTAACAACATGAATTAAATAATGATAATGATTAGTATACATAGTGTTACCAAAATAGTAAAACATAAAACAATAAAACAAACGAACAATATAGCAATAACATGAATAAAATTATTATATAGTAATAACATGAATAAATAATTATAGTGATTAGTATAATAGTGTTACGAAATAGTGTTACAATATAGTAAAACATAAAACATAAAACAAACAATATAGTGATAACATAAATTAAAATTTTTAATATAGTGATAACATGAATTAAATAATCATAATGATTAATATAATAGTGTTACAAGATACTAAAACATAAAACATAAAACAAACAAACAATATAGTAATAACACAAATTAAAATTACTAATATAGTAATAACATGAATTAATAATTATAATGATTAGTATAATACTGTTACAAAATAGTGTTACAATATAGTAAAACATTAAACATTAAACAAACAAACAATATAGTAATAACTGAATTAAATAATGATAATGATTAATATAATAGTGTTACCAGATAGTGTTACAATATAGTAAAACATAAAACAAAGAAACAATATAGTAATGACATGAATTAAGTAATTATAATGATTAGTATAATAGTCTTACAAGATATTGTTACAAAATAGTAAAACATAAAACATAAAACAAATAAACAATATATTAATAACATGAATCAAATAATGATAATGATTAGTATAATAGTGTTACACAATAGTAAAACATAAAACATAAAAGAAACAAGCAATATAGTAATAACATGAATTAAATAATTATAATGATTATTATAATAGTGTTAGAAAATAGCCCCGAATGCGGGTGAATAAGGTGGCAATAATGGTGACAAGACGGGGGTGGGGTGAGGCAGCACGACACCTGCCCACCCAGTACATGGTTTTAAATACTGGCAAGTGGATAGGCGTATGGCATATGTGCAAGGCTGGTTATAGTGGATATCAGTCAAGTGGCCAAGGTTCGTTATCCATGTCCTCTATGACAGCCCTCCCCTCCGCATGCTTCAACCTCCAAGTGATGATGGTAGTCTTCAATGTTGCAATTATGGAAGGAGTTTCTCGAGATATGCCTGGAAGGTTTAAAGTGGGGCTCTGTTTAGGGTTGAAGGCGAAGCCTCTCGAGCTGTATCATAGGGCTCAGACTCTCGCCTCTGCTCTAATCTCGGCCTGGGTTATGTCTGAAGTCTCCTGACATTTTTCCAGAATTACCTGTCTGAACCATCGCTCGGCCATCATAGGGCAGCTCTTGCCGCACCTCTCTCTTCTCAGTGGGGTCTTTTACCACATTCTGGAGATTTTAGTGTTCGTTCGTCACCACCTGGTCACTGGTCTAGCCTTAAGCTTCGATGGGGGGGTCTTGAATCAAGTGTTCATCCCCTCTGTTCCTCTGTTTATCTATGTGGTCTCGAGTCTCGTCTATGATACTGGGTGGTGGGAGATAGGTATTGTGAATTCATGGGTCACCTGTTTACATCCTAGAAGGTATCACTCTGTGTACAATTTGAGTCTTTTGGTCAAAGGTTCTAGTAGGTTCCCTCCATGGCCCTTGTGTCTGTGTGGCTCTGCTCATCTAGCCGTTGCTCTGCCCGTCCGTTATCTTTCCAGCGCTCCCTCTGAGATGGCTCGTCTTCAACAATGAATGGGATGCCGAAGAGGTCAACCTCAGCACGCTCCATCAAGCCCATCCTCGGACTTGCCTGCCCGCTCCAGTGATTTGCTTGCTGGTCATTACCCTTGCACCCGAAGTGGAAGAGGGCGGTTTCATGCCTCTAGTCGCCACCGTGGGCCTCCATCCTCGTCTAGTTCTGTTATTTTCTCTTTCAACAGTTCCTTGCATCGGCCTCAGATAACAAATCACATTACAGTGGTTTTCCATAAGACTCTTAAGATGGAGGACTCGGACTCTCATCCGGGAGGTTCGGGGGCTATTTTTGGACCTTCTCCATCTACTCAGTTGAGAATTGGCTTGGGGCCTCAGCAGGCTCCAATTTCCCCTAGACGCAGCACTCAGGACGAGGAAATGGTGCCAATCGACCGTGGTCCCTCTGAGCAGATCGCGGCTCTAGCCATGGACGATCCTGAACTGGGATGTTGTCGCATTGTGGAAGAGCCACAGGATGGTTAGCGTGCACGCATGGGCATCATTTTTGGATAAGCTATGGCAATCACTGGGCAAGTCTGTTAAGAAAACTACGTGGTGGATTTTTATGTGTTTTTGATGGTTTTGTTGACCATGGAGTACCAGAAGAGTAACATTTTGGTCCCCTGCGTGGGTTCAGATCTCTGTCCTCTTACTTGTTTTTCTGATAGCTTTGCATAGTATCAGAGCAGTGTATTGACTTCGGCCTTATTGTAAATATTCCTCTTCTTTTTTAATAGAATTAGTTTTACTCAGAAAAAAAAAAAATTAGTGTTACAATATAGTAAAACATAAAACATAAAACATAAAACAAACAAACAATATAGTAATAACATGAATTAAAATTATTAATATAATAATAACATGAATTAAATAAAGATAATGATTATTATAATAGTGTTACAGAATAGTGTTACAATATAGTAAAACATAAAACATATAAACAAACAATATAGTAATAACATGAATTAAATAATGATAATGATTAGTATAATACTGTTACAAAAATAGTGTTACAATATATAAAACATAAAACATAAAACAAACAAACAATATAGCAATAACATGAATTAAATAATGATAATGATTAGTATAATAGTGTTACAAAATAGTAAAACATAAAACAAACAAACAATATAGGAATAACATGAATTAAAATAATGATAATTATTAGTGTAATAGTGTTACAATATAGTAAAATGGAAAGCATAAAACAAACAAACAATATAGTGATGATGATAGTGGTTAACATCCGCTGGGACCAAAGATTGGTCTATCGGACCTAAAGAAATAAATTATTTATTTTGATTTAAGATTTTATTCTTATGCTGAAAGAGCTTGGAGAGAAGCCTCCCGAGCTCACTATAATTTTGACATTGTAAAAGGCTAGGAATTTTAGTATTGTAACAAAGATTGTGAAACTGGGATCTAATGTGGTTGTACGTGGGGCACTCTAAGAGGGAGTGGTTTTCATCCTCGATGTTCCTATTCTCACATATATGGCAGATCCTTTCCATCCATGGCATTTTAGGAACTGCCCAATGACATGTTTCACTATGGAGCTCATGAGAATTCGTTCTAATATTTGCTATATTAATTTTC
>APFE030372126.1:1318-15045 GCA_000404065.3 Pinus taeda
GTATTGGGTCCATGGTATTGAATTGTTATGGTTTTTGGTCCGTGGTATTGTGAAAGGCTTAAGGCTATAAAAGAGGAACGAGATCATTTGGCAAGGCATCTTCTGAATTATTGAATATATGATAAAGTGCTAGATCTGGAATACTGTGATTGGGTTATGGTGCAGATCTGGATCTGAATGAATAGGAACCTGAGCACAAGGAGAAGGATAAGTTCTATTGATGGGTCAAAATCCTAAGGCTAGAATAGTGGTATCTCTATATGATTTTGATCGGTGATATGTGGCACACGCTTGATCTATAAATCTGATAATCTGGGTTAACTAATATCTGAATGTTTGAAAGAATGAATTTATAGATCTGTACGCAGGTTTCTGAATAGTGAAGTAGCATACATATCTTGATTTATGTTCTAGCTGCTTCTGTTCTGGGTTCAGAAGTGGGGTGTGATTACTGTTATTATGATCTGGGTACAGTCATCAGAGAAGTGTTTATTTTGATTCAGTTTTGATTGGTGAAAAGGTGACTGGTTGATGTAGAAATTCTTGATTTATGTTATTTGTGGATCTAGTCTGAAAATTTCTGAAACGTGGTCCTTGGAAGGAAGAGAAGGTTGTAGTCTTCTATAGGTAGTAGCGTGCGTACTAGTATCTCAAAGAGTACAAGAACTAAGGGGGTTGTAGCTCCCTTCCATGAGAAGCTGGAAAATGAGAGAGGGTTGTAGCTCTCTGCAGGTAGCAGCCTGTGTACTAGTAAAGGACTGCACCAGTACAGAATCATTGTAAAAAGAAGTTTCTAATTGAAAACATAGAGACATATTGCAGTAGGTGGTTTTCACCCACATTGGGTTTCCACCTTATATCTTGGGTTCTTGTGTGTGATTGTCTTCTGCTCTATTTTTCTATTCCTGGTTACTGTTTATATGATCCTAATGCACAGATTAATGTTCGACATCTGTAGAATATTTTAAATTATAAGTCTGTATGGTATACGCGGGTTTCCTTATATGTAGTTTCATATATACGCGGTTTTCTCTAACTGAAGTAGCATATATGTTCTGGGTTTGAAAAAGAAAATAATTGACCAGATAATATTGATTCACCCCCCACTCCCAGTATTATTTCCAACATTAATGAGATGGGTAGGCAGTGATCTGAACAATCCACCCGCCTATGATTGATATAATGCGAAGAAGTTCTAATGAAATGGATGTCTATTCTTGGGTGATCAGTTTGGGGTACAGGGTGGCTGAATTGAGTGCTGGTGGCCAATAGAGCTCACCAAGGCCATGGGGTAATTAGACTTACACAGAGGAGACTGATATTGAAATTGTGGCTTCTCAGGTGGGCTTATGTGCTTTCATTTTGGATATTCAAACAATTGGATATAGCTCTTCACACTGCTGTTGTAAGGCTACCTTTGTGTCGAAGAACCTTGGTTGTTGACTTCGGCGGGATGCTCTAGGGAGCTGGGAACTCGATAATCTCTTTGTAATTTGGCTTCCTTGGTTCTGGTCTTTTTATGAAAGTTTGTTTCCAGAGGTGGATGGTATTGTGTTGCTATTGATTATCGTGTTGAGTGATTCTTTTGGACTGTGGGTAAGCTCTTCGGTGTGGGATTATTCTTGAAAGATTCTCTTGAGAAAAGTCAGGGTCTATGGTGGATTTCGTTTTTGTTGAGCGCCACAAGAGAAAATCACCAGGTTGGTAGAAGAGTCAGTCATCATCTAACTATAACGACTCTAGTTAGCCTTTACCTCTTTCTGTCTAATGTGGTAGTGGGTATGTGTTTAACCTATTTAGAGGAGCAGTCAGTTGGATGATCAAGAGATAGTCTATAGTGGCACTTCCATTTACATAGGAAAAGCACATGGCAACCACTCATGCAAGCAAGGAAGTAGTTTGGTTGCAAAGGTTGTGTTCAAGTATGGGGTTAGTATAGTGAGCTATAAGGATAGAATGTGATAGCCAAAGTGTAATTTTCTTGGAAAATAACCCTATTTATCATTCAAAAACAAAGCACATTGATGTTTAGTATCACTTTGTGAGGGATATGGTTGAGGACAAAAAGGTGTTGCTGGTAAAGGCGGACACTTTGAAGAATGATGTAGATGCATTGACGAATTCTATGAGCAGTGAGAAGATTTCTTGGTGAAGAGAAAAAATGGGTGTCGTAGTCCTACTAGACCAATGACTAAACTCTCTTGTGACCCCGTGTGTGGAAAAGAAAACAACAAGTCGGAGAATGTTGGGTGTATGTTATATTCTTTCCACGAATAGTTTCATGAATGGAGGGGGGATTTGTAAAAACCCCTGTTCTTTGCGTCGGGCATAGAAGGGGGGTCATGGGGGGGTGGCAGCCAGCCTTGTCAGGGCATTTACAGGCAAGTGGTAGCCCACCTACACAAGTTCCGAGGTAGTGCCCCAAAAACAAAATGGACCCTATAATAGGTGGGCGGACCTACCTACAATTTTGTGCATGGGTTTGGCACATGGTTTTGGGCATGATGGTTTTCCTCCCATTGTATTTTGTAGATCCGGTCAATGAAACTACAGTTATGTTCTAATCCAAGGTTAATGGATTGGGGTTTATGAATGCTTTGGCATGTATATATATGTATTGTAATATTGAAAGGAATATAATGAAAAATCAATTTGGTAGTCCCAATTTTGGGATCCAGAAGAAAATATCTATGTATATTTGTTTTATGTTATCACCATTATATATTTCTTTTTTAAGAATTCATTTGCAGGTAATTTCTGTACAGGATTAAAACCTACAAATTGGGTCATAAACGCATTTTAGCTTGGGATTGGTTGCTCAAAAAAGGATTTGTAGTTCATCTCAATGTTCAATGTGTAAATAGAAAGAGGAGACAATGAATCATTTGTTGTCTACCTGCCAGATTGTGGAAGAAGTGTGGACATAGGAGAGATATTAATTTGGACCATTGGATCAGGACAATGAGGATCTGCTTACTATAATCATTAATTTTCAGAGCAAGCACTTCAAAAATCCTATAGTAAATAAAGCTTGGATTCTAGTCGGGCTTTCTTATTTGGAATACCTGGAAGGAATGGAATCGTGTCATTTTTTATATTTAGTATCCCTCAATTTATTCCATATGGAAAATAGTAAAATAAAATCTTAGAGAAACTATCCTGGCAGAAAAATGTGATGATGATGACTAGAAGGTAGATTCGTCTAAAGCAGGGATCCTTTCCTCTCCCGAATTGTCCCTTGAGATGTTTTTTTAGTTGTTATTTATTGTGAGAGCCACAAGAGTCTCTTCATCATCTATTTTCACAAAGCCCCACCCACCCCCCCACCCCCGCCTTGAGCTTCACCAAAATCAATTTTGGATGGGGCCTCTAAAGGCAACCCAAGTTTAACGAGATTTTGGGGGGTGATCCATTACTCCCAAGGCTCCCACATGGGAATATTTGCTAGATTTTGAAGGGTCACCACAAATAGTGTCACATAGATAATAGGCTTGTAAAAGTACCTTCTTCTGTCCCAATGCCTTAGATGTTCCGAGATTCAAATTATTGGAGATCCAAAAATTTTCATCTAGATATTTCAAAAGCTTATGGATGGATCCTTGTCATCTAATCTGGTACATATATGGAGACTGAAGTCACCAGTAGTCTCAATCAAGTCCCTCATTGACTGCTTCTCATATGTTATCGCAACCCACTTGTTGAGACCTGACAGCAAGGTTGCAGACTACCTAGCAAATTAGGGTAAAATGGTAAGGCATCAGGATATTGTTGTAAGTTGGCACTTAGCATTGAGTACAGTAGACCTAAAACTATGTCAAAAGGATGCCTTCTCCTAGCTAACAGAGAAATACAAATCTCCCCCCAATAGGGGTGAACAAATAGTCGGTCAAATGATCTCGATGTTTGCCCCATGGGGCATGACAGGTGAATTTATGATGGCGTATAGGTTAATGAGATGGGTAGGCGGTGGTCCGAACAATCCACCCGGCTATGATTGATATAATGTGAATAAGGTGTAACGAAATGGATGTCTATTCTTGGGCGATCAATTTGGAGTGTAGGGTGGCCGAATTGAGTGTTGGTGGCCAATAGAACTCACCAAGGCCATGTGGTAATTGGACTTACGTGGAGGAGACTGATATTGAAATTGTGGCTTCTCAGGTGGGCTTACGTGCTTTCATTTGGGATCTTAGAACAATTGAATATAGCTCTTCACACTGTGGTTATAACGTTACCTTTGTGTGTAGGAACCCTGGTTTTCGACTTCAGCGAGATGCTCCAAGTAGCTGGGAACCCGACACCCTCTTGGTAATTTGGCTTCCTTGGTTCTTGTATTTTTATGACAGTTTGTTTCCAAAGGTGGATGGTATTGTGTTCCTATTAATTGCCCTATTGAGTGATTGGTCTGGATTGTGGGTAAGTTCTTGGATGTGGGCTTATTCTGGAAATATTCTCCCGAGGGCAGTCAGGGACTATGGTGGATTTTGTTTTTGTCGAGCACCATAGGAGAAAAACACTAGGTTGGTAGAAGAGTCAACCATCAGCTAGCTATAATGAATCTGGTTAGCCTTTACCTCTTTCTGTCTAATATGATATTGGGTCTATTGTTTTGAGGAATTGCTTTGAGAATTTTTGTTGGCCTTCCATAGTTATGGTTGTTGGTTGTTAGTGGCAGTAAGTCGGCCTAGGTAATTGGGAGGGTACAAGTAGGGAAGATTTTGTGTGAGTCCTAGATTGGCCTTGGTCATGGAGGCATTATGTGGTGGTTGTAGCAAAGTCTCGATTTGTTCAGGCGGGTTTTGGTGAATAATTCGTACTGGGTTATTGGGTTATCTCTTATGCATTTCATTTAAATGGTTCTTGGGATCCGACAGTCATGCCTCATTAGCATGGGCATCCCCACTACAGAGGTGGGCAACATGGCCCTATCAAACGACAAGCCAAGGACCTGAGCTTGGCTTCGGATGATTTTATGAGTGGGTAACAAGTGGGCGAGGTGGCTTATGGTTGTGGTCGATCTCTAGGCTTAGCGAAGGCCCCAACCATGCTGGAGAGAATTGTTGAACAACTCAGAGATTCTAGGCCAACTTGGACACCATCATAGAGCACCGTTATAAAGCTAGGAACGAATTGGTGACGTACATGAATGATATACAATTCAACCTCAATGAAGCTTTGGAACAACTAGAGAGCATTCGACAAAACCAACATCAACGATTGTCTACGTGACTTGGAGGCTTGAGTGGAGCATATTGACTTCTAAATGCATGAGAGAGATGGCTTCCTTGGAACACCTTCTGGGCTTCCTTCTCAACCTCCTCCATGACATGATATTTTCAAGTTCTCTGTCTATTTTGTTGTTTCTTTATTATGTAAGGTTGTTTATCCTATCGGAAATAATTGTTGTATGATTATATATTCCGCATTCTCCGGCTCCCCTTGCTATCGTCTCTAGTCTAATCAAAATCAATAAAGCCAGGAAAGTAAATTTTGTACTCTAATTTACTATACTAATAATATAAAAATACACTTTTGAATAAAAGATAAATAAATAATAACCCGGATGCGGGTGTCATTAAGAGGTAATAAATAAGTGTTATTGATTATGCATGCGCAGACGGCAGCTGGAAAGCATACATGAGAGGCTAGGCGGGTAGAGGACGGACTTAATTACTCTTCAATGAAGGCAAGTCATAACTCTTTATTGCAGGCACGCGCTCACGACACGCAGAGGGAGGTTATCAAGATGGTGTGTCAGCTTCTCATCTCATTCGCTCTGGTTTTTATGGTTTTCATTTGCTCTGGTTCTCTTAGGATAAGCCGCGGTGATCGCCTTTGGTGGTCCTGCTCTCAGGGGCAGCCGCCTTGGACTCAGAACGATCCCCTGCGGATTACCTTAAGGACGTCCATTCCGCTGCTCAACGCAGCTGCTGAGAGCTCTAATTCGGATTTAGCCTTTTGTGTCTGGGGTATCAGGTCAGTCCTTGGCATATAACCTGTTAAAAATTTGGTTTCCGCCACTGCTGTAGATGTCTGGGTTGGGAATTGGATTCACTCGGTAGTAGGGGTCTGGGTTGGGAATTGGGTTCACTCAGTTGTGGCGGAGAATTGTAGGTTAGTCGGGTCTCCCTCTGGGGTGCTCAGAGTCTGTGTATCGCAATCCTCCGTCTGGTCTTCCTTCTGGGTTCATTCAAGTCCTCAGCCACTTTTCCTACACCCGCAGTCTGTGAGCCTGGTCATTTCCCTGTCTCGTCTGAACATGGCACCCTGTCGAAGGGGCATTCCCAGGCGGGGGAGAAATCCGGGATTCCGAGGAGGGTCGGGGGGGGCGGGGCAGCTTTGAACCTCGTCGCATATCACCGTTAGCTATGGTCTCGCCTTCTTCGCCAACCTCAGAAGAGTTTGGTCCCTCCCTAAACAGCTCACTGCATTCCGCCAGGTTCAAATTCAAAAGCCGGCTCAACAGACCGCTCATCTCTGCCTTAGTCACTATCATCTTCTCGGAGGAAGAAGACGACCTCGCCAGCTCTGATGTTGCCTCAACGGATCAATCGCCCTCTCAGAATGCCAATATGTCTCAGAGCAGAGGGGCAGAAGATGTTCTCAAAGAATCCTCGGTGCTGCAGGAAGAGGATGGTCAGGAAGAGGACAACACTTAGCGAGACTCTCCTCAGGAGAATATCATTGACTGCGAGCCAATGAAAAGCTACGAAAACATCCTGCACCTTAGGCCACCTCCGGATGGCAATCTAATGGAAGTCAAAGACGGGGTGATGGTTACTTGGGAGCGCGCCCCAGATCAGGTCAACGAAAACATTACTGGTGAACCCAAGTAAGTTTCAGTTCATTTGCTTGCAGCTTCGGGATAGTAATTCAGTTTTGGATTTCCAGGGATCGTGGTTAATATTAGGGTGCTCGGTACCGAACATTTCCAGCTTGTAGCAGATCATATGCAGGAATTTTGCTTTGGGTCTCCTTTCTTGTAATCATTACAGTCATCAATTTTGTACTGTTTAGTTTTGGGTCTATATAGGTCTGTTTAGGCTTTTTTAGGCTATTATCACTGCCTCTGTAAATAGAAAGAACAACAATTTTTGTAAAGGTTTCTTGACCGAGGGATTGCTACGGCTCCCTCAGAGGTTTAATCCTCTTTGTACATACTTTTTCTCTTTTTAATATTAATAGCTTAGTCTTTACTCAGAAAGAAAAATAATAATAATAATAATACATAATAATAATAAAATATTACTAATTTAAAATAAATAAAATATATATATAATTGCATAATAAAATTGTAAAAGAATACAATATGGTTTAGTAAATTGAATTCGAGAAAATTCTTTTCAAATTAATTATGCTCAGCGAATTAATTATTATTAGTAAAGCAAATCCAAGAGATATTTTTTCAAAGTAAATATACTTTTACTTTAGCTGAGAAAAGAAAATTCTCAACCATAATGAAAGTTATTTGATAGAATTATTCGAAATGGGATAATTTCAAAATAAAATTGATGGAGTTTCCCTTTTTCAAATAAATATAATGCTTTAGAAAATTCTCATCCAATGGAACTATTCGTCCAATTTTAAAACAAAGTTGTGAAGAAAAAGATTATATTTTCAAATTTAATATACTTGTTAAACTTTTGCTTTTCGTTACATCCACTAAAAAATTACTAATAATTTTTTTAATTTAGATTAAAAAAAAAAATCAATATAAACATAATGAAAAGAGGAGAAAAAAATTTCATGGATATATTTTTAAAATAGAGCGAAGAAATTGCTTAAACTTTTAATTAGATTAACAAAAAAAAATCACACTATTTTGTTATTAAAATATATTTATTTTTTATTTAAAATAGAGGAAAACAAAATTGCTTTAACTTTCTATTGGAAAAAAATTACAATATTTTTATTATCAAATATATTTATTATTTATTTATAATTTTAAAAAATCAATAATATTTTATTTAAATATATATATAACATTATTCATAAAAACCTTAATGTTTTCATTTAAATGAATTAGGAAAAATAAAAATCCAATAATAATTACATGATGAAAGTTATCCCATGTCTTTGAATTATTCTGAAGAGAATATAGTTCAATGTTATTTACACTTAGCTTCCCTGCCATCGTTGTTGATGTATCAAAGTGGGGTCTATGGGGCTGGAATTTAATTATGCTACTTTTTGAATGCCATCATTGTTGAAGTATCAAAGTGGGGTCCATGGAGGTGGAATTTAATTATGCTACTTTTTGTTTTCATGATTCTTGGGATTATAAACAAAGAAGTAGTCTAATCATGAACGGATTGTTGGAGTTGTTAACATGTTAGAGGTTTATTTTATTCTTTGGGTTAGAATGTGGTGATGAAAGATTCTGGGAAATTGTGATTTCTTTTTTGAATATATATGATAGAATTTAATAATGTTATAAAAAATATGGCAAAATTCAAACTTATCATTGCGAGAAAATCTCTATTAAATCTAATAAAATCTATAAAAAACAATGAAGAATGTCGTCATATAGAATAAAGCAGCATGAGCAGGAAAGGCCCTCATTATTATCTGTCCTTTCCTTTTGATAGAGAAAATTCCCGCAACTTTCTTCGAAATTGAGAAAAAAGGTTTCACATATTAATTCTCAATATTTCCTTTACCGAAAAAGACAAAGTTGCTAGGATGAAAGTTATCCCATCCCTTGGAATTGAAACTTTGGTGCCATTCCATCGTCCTTTATGCATGAAAGTGGGGCCAATGGTAATAGAATCTAATTACACTGTTTTTTATTAACTAATTGTTGGGATTAAAAGCGATTGGAGTAAGATAACCATGAAGTGATTGTTGTATGAAAGTGGGGTTGATGGTAATGGAATCTAATTATGTTACTCTTCTTTAATTAATTGTTGGGATTAAAAAATATTGGAGTAAGATAATCTTGAAGTGATTGATTTATGAAAGTGGGGAATTACGCTGCTCTTCTTTAACTAATTGTTGGGATTAAAAAATATTGGAGTAAGATAACCAAGAAGTGATAGCGGTAGTTTTCGATATGTTTTTGGAATGTGGTGATAAAAAGTTTAGTGAGATTATGGATTTTTATATATTTGAAATGTGTTGTGAATATATAATTAGATTTATTATTTTTGAAAATTTATTTGTAAATTATAAAATATAAATTTATTGTCACCCTTGCATTGAAATAAAAATCGAATGAGGGAAAAAAATTAGAATATGTTATAAACAATTGTGTTTTAATCATAAAATTTATTTCGTCAAGATATTTGGGAACTCTCTAAAAGAAAGCTTCATGAAGTTTAGTAAACACGTGTTTCTACAACCATTTCTTTGTACTTTGTCTTTTATTTCTTATCTTTTTTGCTGCAAACTCATGCTCCTTTCGCTTAAACCATCAAATAATCTATTTCTTGGTGATATTCCATTGCTCCCACATTCTTACAACAAAATAATCCCAACATACAACCATCCCTATCTCGGAAACAAAACCATTTATTGGCATGCGAGATTCTAATAGATACGAGATTTGTTGCACAATTGGCCAAAAAACCTGCGTAGCATTGGCCCTTTTGGAAACACCCACAATGTGCATGAAGTCTCACCCGATATGCTAATGGGTTATTGTTAGAGCCAGGTTTCCACAACCTAATGGTATTTTTAAGATCTCAAGGCACTTTAAAGATTCAACCTACAACGTAAGGCTTAGAGACCCACCGAACAGACACTTAACTGCCATCTTGAGACTATGCATTGTGCAGGACCTCTAAGCTCTTTTGTTCATTAGTTAGCACACAAGCCAAAAATGATAGTATGTTGAACGTTGACCTAACATAGACCTCTTGAGCTTTGGGATGAAATTAACTACACAAGACACTATTCATTACAAGGACACTTAAACTATTAATTCATTACCAAACCTTCATCTAGCATGATCATTCGAGATATTCAACCATACTTAGAGCTATAATAGGAAATTTTGCATATATTGAACCAACACAGCATAACCAGAGAACCACATAAATGCATTATACAATACATCAGGAACAACCCAACCATCCATTATATTTGATGTGTAAATAGAAAGAGGAGACAATGATTTGTTAGTTCATCCCAATGTTCGATGTGTAAAAAGGGATTTGTTAGTTCATCCTAATGTTCGATGTGTAAATAGAAGAGGAAACAAAGAATCATTTGTTGTGTACCTCCCAGATTGCAGAACAAGTGTGGACATAGGAGAGAAATTAGTTTGGACCATTGGATCAAGGCAATGAGGATCTGCTTACTATAATAGTTAATTGTCAAAGCACGTGCTTCAAAAATCATATAGTAAATAAAGCTTGGATTCTAGTCTTGGGCTTTCTTATTTGGAATACTTGGATGGAATGGAATCATGTCATTTTCCACATTTAGAATCCCTCAAGTTATTCCATATGAAAAATAGTAAAATAAAATCTTAGAGAAACTATACTGGCGGAAAAATGGGACGATGACGACTAGAAGGTAGATTCGTCTGAAGCAGGGATCCTTTCCTCTCTCGACTTGTCCTCTGAGATGTTGTTTTAGTTGTTATCTCTTCTGAGAGCCACACAAGTCTCTTCATCATCTATTTTCACAAAGAACCCCCCCCTGCTCGAGCTTCACCAAAATCGACTTTGATGGGGCCTCTAAAGGCAACCCAGGTCTGGCGGGATTTGGGGGTGATCCATGACTCCCAAGGCTCCCACATGGGCATATTTGCTGGATTTTGTAGAGTCACAAAAAATATTATCGCAAAGATAACGGGCCTTTAGAAAGGCCTTCTTCTATCCCAACGCCTTGGCTATTTCAAGATTCAAATTACATGAGATTCGAAAATTGTCATCCAGATGGCTCAAAAGCTTATGGATGGATCCCTGTCATCTAATTTGGTGCATAGATAGAGACTGGAGTCACAAGTAGTCTCAATCAAATCCCTCATTGACCACTTCTAATATGTTATCACAACCCACTCGTTACCTGACAACATGGTTGCAGACTGACTAGCAAAATAGGGTAAAATGGTAAGACATCGGGATATTGTTGTACGTTGGCACTTAGCATTGAGTGTAGTAGACCCAGAACTAGGTCAAAAGGATGCTTTCTCCTAGCTAACAAAGGAATACAAATCTGTCCCCAATAGGGATGAACAAATAGTTGGTCAAACGATCTCAAGGTCTGCCCCATGAGGCACGATAGGTGAATTTATGATTGCGTATAGATTAATGAGATGGGTAGGCAGTGATCTGAACAATCCACCCGCCTACAATTTATATAATGCGAAGAATTTGTAACGAAATGGATGTCTGTTCTTGGTCGATCAACTTGGGGTACAGGGTGGCTGAATTGAGTGTTGGTGGCCAATAGAGATCACCAAGGCCATGGGGTAATTGGACTTACATAGAGGAGACTAATATTGAAATTGTGGCTTCTCAGGTGGGCTTATGTGCTTTCATTTTGGATATTTGAAAAATTGGATATAGCTCTTCACATTGCTATTGTAAGGCTACCTTTGTGTGGAAGAACCTTGGTTGTTGACTTCAGCGGGATGCTCTAGGGAGCTGGGAACCCGACAACCTCTTTGTAATTTGGCTTCCTTGGTTCTGGTCTTTTTATGAAAGTTTGTTTCCAGAGGTGGATGGTATTGTGTTGCTATTAATTATCGTGTTGAGTGATTGTTCTAGACCGTGGGTAAGCTCTTGGGTGTGGGATTATTCTGGAAAGATTTTCTCGAGGGAAGTAAGGGTCTATGGTGGATTTCATTTCTGTTGACTGCCACTATAGAAAATCACTAGGCTAGTAGAAGAGTGAGTCATCATCTAACTATAACGACTCTGGTTAGCCTTTACCTCTTTCTGTCTAATGTGGTATTGGGTCTATTGTTTTATGGAATTGGTCTGAGAATTTTCGATGGCCTTCCCTAGTTATGGTTGTGGCTTGTTAGTGGGGGTAAGTCGACCTGGGTAATTAGGAGGGTACAAGTAGGGAAGATTTTATGTGAGTCCCATATTAGCCTTGGTCATGGAGGCATTATGTGGTGGTTGTGGCAAGGTCTCGGTTTGTTCAGGTGGGTTTTGGCGAATAATTCATACTGGGTTATTGGGTTATCTTCTGCATTTCTATTAAGTGGTTCTTTGGATCCGACATTCATGCCTCGTCAGCGTGGTCATCCCCATTGGAGAGGTGGGCAACATGGCCCTATGAGATGATAATCCAAGGACTTGAGCTTGGCTTCGGTCAATTGGATGAGTGGGTAACGAGTGGGCGAGGTGGCTTATGCTCATGGTCGATCTTTAGGCTTAGCAAAGGCTCCATCATGCTGAAGACAATTGTTGAACAACTCAGAGAGTTTAGGCCAACTTGGACATCATCAGAGAGCACTACTACAAATATAGGAACGAATTGGTGGCGTACATGAATGATATACAATTCAACCTCAATGAAGCTCTCGAACAACTAGAGAGCATTCGACAAAACCAACAATGTATCAATGGTCGTCTGCGCGAGTTGGAGGCTCAAGTGGAGCATATTGACTTCCAAATGCATGAGAGAGATGGCTTCCTAGGAACACCTTCTGGGCTTCCTCCTCAACCTCCTCCGTGACATGATATTTTCAAGTTCTCTGTCTATTTTGTTGTTTCTTTGTTATGTAAGGTTGTTTATCCTATTGGAAATAATTGTTGCATGATTATATCTTCCGCATTCTCCAGCTCCCCTTGCTATCATCTCTAGTCTAATCAAAATCAATAAAGCCATGAAAGTAAATTTTGTACTCTAATTTAATATACTAATAATATAAAAATACACTTTTGAATAAAATAATAATAATAATAATAATATTATAATTATATATATTATAAATAAATGTAAAGGAATTACAATATGTTTAGTACACTGACTAGAGAAAATTCTTTTGCTTGTGAATTATTATGATTAATAAGTAAATCGGCGAGGTTCTTTTTCCAAGTAAATATACTTTTACTTTTGCTTCCTTTACATTCCACTAAAAAAAAATTACCAATTATTTTTTTAATTCAAAAAAATCAATATTAAGCTAATCAAAAGAGGAGCGGAAAATTACATGGATATATTGTTTAAAATAGAGGGTTTAGATAAAATAAATAAAAAAAATCACACTATTTGTACTGAATATATTTATTATTTATTATAAATAAAGGAAAACCAAAATTGCTTTAACTTTCCATTAAAAAATCTCATTTATTATTAAAGATATTTATTTTTTTTAATTTTAATTTAAAAAATTCAATAATATTTATTTAAAATATTTATACATTATTCAGATAAATCCTTACTATTTTCGTTTAAATGAATTACGAAAAATAAAATTCCAATAATAATTACATGATGAAAGTTATCCCAAGTCTTTGAATTATTCCAAAGAAAATATAGTTCGATGATATTTACACTTCGCTTCCATGCCATCGTTGTTGATGTATCAAAGTGGGGTCCATGGAGGTGGAATTTAATTATGCTACTTTTTGTTTTCACGATTCTTGGGATTATAAACAAAGTAGTAGTCTAAACATGAACAGATTGTTGGAGTTGTTAACATATTAGACGTTTGGAGTTGTTAACAAGTACGGATTGTTGGAGTTGTTAACGGATTGTTTGAGTTGTTAAAATATTAGAGGTTTATTTTACTTTTTGGGTTAGAATACGGTGATAAAAAATTG
>APFE030372126.1:15183-33037 GCA_000404065.3 Pinus taeda
AATTGTGGGAAATTGTGATTTTATTTTTGAATATATATAATAATGTTATAAAAAATATGATGAAATTCAAACTTATCATTGGCAGAAAATCTCTATCAAATCTAACAAAATCTAGAATGTCGTCATATAGAATAAAGCAGCGGGAGCAGGAAGGGCTTTCATTTTTATATGTCCTTTCCTTTTGACCGAAATTCCCGCAACTTTCCTTTAAATTGAGGAAAAAGGTTTCAGATATTAATTCTTAATATTTTCTTTACCGAAAAAGACAAAGTTGCTGGGATGAAACTTATCCCATCCCTTGTAATTGAAACTTTGGTGCCATTCCATCGTCCTTAGGTATGAAAGTGGGGCCGATGGTAATGGAATCTAATTATGTTGCTTTTTTTAAACTAATTATTGGGATTAAAAAAGATTGAAGTAACATAATTTTGAAGTGATTGTTGTATGAAAGTGGGATTGATGGTAATGGAATCTAATTATGCTACTCTTCTTTAATTAATTGTTGGGTTTATAACCTTGAAGTGATTGCTGTATGAAAGTGGGGAATTATGCTGTTCTTCTTTGACTAATTGTTGGGATTAAAAAATAATGGAGTAAGATAACCATGAAGTGATAGTGGTAGTTTTTAATCTTTTTTCGAAATGTGGTGATAAAAAATTTCGTGAGATTGTGGATTTTTATATATTTGAAATGTGTTGTGAATATATAATTAGATTTATTATTTTTGAAAATTTATTTGTAAATTATAAAATATAAATTTATTGTTACCCTTGCATTGAAATAAAAATCAAATGAGGGAAAAAAATAGAATATGTTATAAACAATTGTGTTTTAATCGTAGAATTTATTTCGTTGAGATATTTGAGAATTCTCTAAAAGAAAGCTTCATGAAATTTAGTAAACACGTGTTTCTACAATCATTTCTTATCTCTTTTGTTGCGAACTCATGCTCCTTTGGCTTAAACCATCAAATAATCTATTTCTTGATGAGATTCCATCCCTCCCACATTCTTACAAGAAAAGAATCCCATCATACAACCATCCCTGTCTCAACAAAGAAAATATTTGTTTTTGGATATATTTTTGAAATAGAGGAAAACAAAATTGCTTAAACGCTCTTTTAGATAAAGAAAAAGAAAATTCACAATATTTTATTATTAAAATATATTTAGTCTGTTATTTTTTAATTTTAAAATATTCAATAATATTTTATTAAAATATATTTATAGCTTTATTTAAATAAAAATCTTTAATATTTTCTTGTAAATAAAATAGGAAAAAATCCTATAATAATCACATGATCAAAGTTATCCAATTTCTTTAAATTATTCCAAACACATGATGAAAGTTATCGAGTTTCTCTAAATCATTACAAAGAGAATCTTGTTCGGTGAAATTGACACTTCACTTCCATGCCATCGTTGTTGATGTATCTAAGTGGGTTCGGTGGAGATGGAATTTAATCATCTTGTTTTTGTTAGTTGGGATTATAAACAATGGAATAGTGTAACCATGAACACGTGACACCCACTCACTACTAAAAAAAACTTAGGAAAAAAAACTATACAATTTACCCATTGTTAAGTACATTTATAAGTTTTTGTTTAAGTTGTTTCAATGGTCTTACATGAAATTCAAAATACAATGGAATACATGTTATATTTCTTTTATTAATAAGGGGTTCCACCGTGGTGTACTTAACCACACAAGGAGGACTGATTAATTGTTATTTAACACTTCCCTGTCTATTGTTAGTGCTTACTGTCAACTCGAACTTTGAATAGGTGTTGTTTCTAATGTTTAATTATTATGATGTGACCTCCTCACATCCTGGTCATCCATGTGCATATTGATTCGACGGTCAGGAGAAAAGAAGGCTCGTATAGCTAACTACCCTAGCATGGGGTTCGCGAAACTTTCCCTCATTCCTTCATTTCAAGTTAGGTTGTTCGCTATGCAAATCGCTCTCCAACTCGTTTCATGAACACTGCCATGGTATTGTGTAAGTTTCTTCCTACAGACTAAATCATTTCTCCTTCCAAAGACGAATTCTGGAGTATTTTCCACTGACTACTTTTCTCCTCGTACATAGTCTTACTTCTAGTTCAAAGTCGACGTCAGGGTTTTCAGTTGGATGCACGGCTATGGCCTTACCTTCAGGACCAAGTATTAGTCTACTCCTTTTTAAGGTGCTTAGATGTTTTGTTAAAAGGGTATATGAGAAGTGATTTTCTCGATTCACTATTTGCACAACAACGACGGAGGGTTTTTACGTCGGATTCAGGTATTCCCCTACCCTATCGCTATGTATTGTTGCTTATATGAACTGTTAAAGTTCTTATGTTTTAATTTACTTGGAGTTCCTATGTGCAAGTACTCTAATCTTCTTTTCTCACGTTGATTGTTCAAGATCTGTCCATAAGCTACTTATATGCCTCCAATATTTTGTGTTAACCAGGTTCTTCTTTCTACCTGCACTCACGATACCAAAGGGGGTTTGAGGCTTGATATAATGCGCTTTCTTTTTAATAACCTAAGGGTTTAAGTATTGAATTGTTGAAATTTAAAAGGGTTTCTTTGTGAATCAATTTCCTCTGCATATTGCTTCTTAGATACAGTTGGATAGGAGGGTTTCCCTCTCTCTACGACACAATTTTTCATTATTGTTTGATGATTATCACCAGGTAGTATTATGAACTAATCTCTTGATACAATGGGTTAATGGAAAAATATTGTTTTTATCATGACTTTGTTGATATCGTGAGTTATTTTTGTACTAGTCACACTTTATACAATGTTTTCATTTGGTAGTACGAACAGTTGAATGTTCAATTGTCTTTTACCACGATTCTATACAAACAACACACATCATGATTTTAGATTTTACTATTTTTTCATTTTTCCTTTGTAAAGAAAATTATCAATTCCTGTATCGAAGCACAGACCTAAGGGTTTGGTCCTGTTTGGGGACAATGACATTAGTAATTACTTGTTTTTTTTTCCTTCAATTTCTATAATGGTTTGTTGTTATTTCAGTTTGCATATTCGTTGAGCTCTGCAATGTTACAGTTATTACATTCAAATTATTTCCTTTCAAAGTTTTCTTTGCTCAACATTTAGTTCTCACTGTTTTTTTCCCTTAGGTTTTTGTTTAATTCCACACACCTGGTTGTGAGGTTGTTGGCAATTTTTTTGGCTTCCTCCATAGCCCAGGGACGTAGCAGGCTTGGCCTCGATGCTGGACTATCCCAAGGACCTCTTAACCTAGGACTAAAAACCATTTCTGCACGACCTCTCCTTTTAATGTTACAGCATATTCGATATAACTATAAAAGGGAAGAATATTTTATTTTTATTTAAGAAAAAGATTGTATCGGTTAAACAGAATTATGATCATTTGAGAACCTTATCTCGGTTTTATATATGTAAAGATTAATTATTATTTTTCTACAAGTTATTTAATTATTCAATATGGTAATATATGAAATATTTGTTATTCCATAGTATATGTGTTTTTCTTCTTTTTCCTCTATCTGGTTTCCTTTCCATACTAAGTCATATTGTACAATTCTGTAGAAATTTTGAATAAATTAACACATATTCAATGGAGATTATCCTGATCATGTACTATTGCGAAAACATACACAATACATAAGCTCCTCTACGTTGATCATCAATATAGCAGCATCAATAACAATAAAACATCAAGAGCATTCACACATTAACACAGTATGTATCCCGGGGAAAGCATCTCGCTAAAAACCCCAACTATCTGTATATTAATGATTGAGTCATGTAACATTACACAGCATAATACTTCTCACAAGTATCTCCACCTCTGTTACACACAATACAGCTCAGATCTGAATCAATATCTGGCTCAAATCTCCTTCGCTGCTTGCCTGCCTCCTCTGCTCAATCCTGCAAGAAGAACTGATGATAATTCCAAGGCAACCACGTATTTACTTGGCTAAATCACGTGAGCACAAGCTACAATGTGGGAAAACTCATTTGCATACTCAATCCCTTGATTGTGCAAGATCTGATGCACAACTATAGTCACAACTGATAGCAATCTGATTCTCTAACACCTGTCCCTGCTGAACTGAACATGCACTGACATGCAACTGAGTTAACTGATGTATTCATTAGTTGTATTATGAGTTAATAACTTGTGAATTAATTAATAACTAATTCACCCAACTCATCTCTAGTCTATTCGCCAGTTAGACTAAATACAACCAGTTTAACAAAGCTAAACTGAACACAACTCCATCAACTGCACCTCCAGTCCACTAAACTCAACTCACGTGAGTTCTAACTGAAGTCCTGCATGCAAATATTAGTCATCCCATAGGTAACCACGTATTTCCTTCTGGGATCTGCATGTACCACATCCGTAGCTCATCCTGAAGTGCTCCAAGAGAATAAGACAAAGTTTATAGTCTAAATATTATTATGAGCTAATAATATTTGACTGTTCTATATTTAGACTGAGCAGTCACTCCGCTGTGGTGTCACTCGCTTGGTTAAAAATAGAAGTCCATCTATTTTTTCCAACTTGATCAATCATCCATAAACAGCAACCTGCAATCCATAGACATGATCCATATGTCTAAAAATAGACATAGTCTAAAAATAGACTTGCGCCAAAAATAGCCTGCGGGCCCACTTAGTGAAGGCGACTCCTTTCCACTAAGCTCCATCATCTTGTTGCAATCTCAACAAGCATTTCTTGTTGCACACTTTTCAACACTTTTGAACCTTCATATGAGTTTATTTTCCATATGGGTACGTACATGGATCCATTGGAAGCATTCCTATACTTGAAAGGTATTTTATTTCTTCAACTAGAGTAGGATAGCTAAAAAAAGAAATAAAAATGAAAAATGAAAAAAGAGGAAAAAATAAAAATATCAAGTGAACACCTCCTTTGAGGTTCCTAATATTGGATTATTTCTTGAAAATCTCTATGAGGCATTCAATGGGATGGAAAGAAAACAAAAAAAGATGAGAAAAAAAGAAGGAAATAAGATCTTAGGTGAAAACCTCATTAAGGTAGCTAGTAGGCCTAGAGAAAAAATGAAAAAAAAGAAAAGAAAAAGGGTTCTCTATTCCATGTTTCTCTCTCCAATATATGCAGTGTCTCTCTAACTTTCACAAACAACAAGAAGTTGATTAGCAAAACAAACATCTAGTCAAGCGCAGCCAACATTGAGTTTTCCACCTTCTGTACCAAGATGGTCCAACATGGCTAGGACAAAGTCCATACATATCTTTTCATCCTCACAATGCATCCCCATGCCATTTCCCATCATTCCCAAGCCTTTCCCATTCATTTTCCTTATTTTCCTGAAGTGCTACAAGAAAGTTTTGTGTTACTACAGGATTGCTAAAATATGTAGGGAAGAAATTGTTTTGACCATATCTTGAAAACCATGCATCTATTGGCCAATTTGGGTTAAGGTGAGATGCATAGGGATGTCGGTAACATGTTTAAAAAAATTCAACAAATTCCAAATATTTTTCGAGAAATTGGTTGCCATCACTTACAACCATTTTTTATTTTTCTTAAGATTCGTGCATCCATTGGCTAATATGGTTTATGGGGAGATGCATAAGGATGATGGAAACATGCTCAACAAATTTCAAGGGAATCCAATCTATTTTTTGATAGATATGGATTAAACAAGTCTACTACGAGATTGTCCTATATTGCTACAGGATTGTCCCAAATTTGCTATAGTATTTTGATCGACATGGAAAAAGGATTCAAATATTATGTTTTTCATAGAGGAACAAGAGGATGGGTCCACCACACCATAATCATCCATACTCCACACCATTTTGCTTCTTTTCCACCCAAATATCTACCTCTGTCCATCAAAAATCCCCATTTTCACCCCTTATTTCATTACTTTCACCACAACCAAATCTTTTCATCCTTATCCGTGGATTGACCATGAATCATAAATTTTTTTAGAAGCATTATCTAAAGGATATTTTTGTCATAGAGGGATCAATGTAACTACTACAAGAAGAAATAACACCCTGTAGGAGTTTGCACAAACCCTACAAGACCACATTTAAGTGCACCAGAATGAATACCAACCATCTTGAGGGAATTGGAGAGTCATTTCCTTGATCTTGGGCAGTTACACGACCTTTGTAGAGCTACTACATGATCATTGTTCATATTCAACAACAATACTTAATCAACCTCTTGCAAAACATGTGTTGACAAGCGTCGATAAGTCAAGCACAAATCAAAAAAGACATAGAGAAACAGGCATGGGAAGATACACCTCAAGAATCTAGCAAAACAAACATTACCTTTTTTTATAAATAACATTAAAATACCAAGTGATTAGCACATAGGAAAAGACTACCATGTAGGCTTAGGTATGCACATTCCTAACCCTTCCTTTCGAGTGTGCCTTAGTTTAAATAATGTTATTAATGCATAAGAGAAAGGTTTTATAGACTAAGGATGGGCCAGTGTTCTCAACCAACTTTGATAGTCAACTACATTTATCTCCTTTTGTCAATCATGTGTGGAAAAATTAAAACAAAATAAAAGGTAATGACTATGAAGGGTGGGCCAATGTGGTAGGTTGGGGCTAGCTCATATATCACACTGAGCCAACCACCCAACCACCAATAAATTAAGTGGGTTTGAGCATCATTTGGCGCATAAAAAAAAAAAATCTTATTTTAAGCTAAGGAGGCCCACCACAATTATTGAAGGACAAGCTATCCAAGCTATCACTTTCATAGACCATTATAAAGAGGCTACAAAACCTGTACTTTGCTGCTATAGGATTTACAGAGTGTGTTATAGGATTAACACAAGTTATTATAGCATCACTTGTGAATGTTAAAGTAAACTATAGAGAATTAGAAAATGCCCAATTCTGAGAAAATTTGTCACCAATACCCTGGAATTTAAATGAGTAGCTTCAAAAGTGAAGTAAGTACATATTTTTCCTTGCCACCATTTTGAACAAAAAAACTATAAATTTTTTTAGTTTTTCGATAGTACATCTTGGAGCAATCTCTGATAGAATTTTGAGAAAGAAAGGAAGATGAAGTATGGATGTTTTCTTTTAATTGAACATGATAAGAAAGGGAAATGCAATTGTTTTGAGTTGAGCATGAAATATTCCTTCTTCCAAGAAGCAAGCATACTATTCTTTTTACCTCTATCTTAAAAACCATGAATGCACAAAAATCTTTAAGACTTATAGCAGAAAGGTGTTAGAAATTAATTAATGGAGGAATGAAATACAAAAAATTTGCAGAAACAAAAATGCAGAAACTCATAAAACAAGAGAAACATATATATACGTGGTTCACCCAATTTGGGTTATTTCCATGGAGAAACAGTTAGTCCTTCCTTTTATATTATCCCTAAAAATGAATAGATACAACATATAGAAAATCAACTGTAATTTCCTCTTCTCTATCACATCATCTCATCTCTCCCTCACTCAGAATAATAATACACAATCGCAATACAATTCCCTCATATAAATCGAGGGAGTGCCTTCTAGGCAAAAAATCTTAAATTAACATAAAATCTACGGTCATATCATCCTCCTAAAGAATGACCCAAATTGACTATGAAATTACAATATTTTAGAAGAAAATGTTTTATCTATTTTTAGTTTAGGGGGCATTGCCCCCGAATCCCTACCATGTGAGGGCTCATAAAAGTCATCGCCACCCCCCAGAATCCCCTCATAGTGATTAAATGGGTGGTGTTTTTACCCCATTAGAAACAGGGATCCAACGAATCCGAAACAAAACCTCTGAACAATCCTGAAGATAATTAGGCTCCACACCCAACAATCTCCCACTTAGAGACTGATTATAGCAACTCCATCGCAGCTTCACTTGTTGGAAATTACTTCCACTTTGGACCTAGTTGTTTCTCATATTCATAATCATATTTGAAGACCAATTGAAACTGAGAAAGATATCATCTTCTCTCTGGTTACAAATTTTGTTAACATGTTGCAGGATTCTGGCTAATCTTTTCGAGCTTCAATCGTCCATCTTCCAAACTTGACCATATGAAATGGTATTCAAGCTGTATATGTTTAGTCTTGGAATGAAATGTTGAATTCTTTGAAAGATGAATGGCGCTTTGGCTGTCACTATATAACCTACCCATCTCCTACTTGTTTCCCAACTCATCCATAAATGTTTGTAACCAAATAATTTATTTAATACCCTGTGTAGCAACAATATTTTATGCTTCCATTGTTGAAAGTGCGGCAATGTTTTGCAACTTTGAAACCCAACTGACATTTTTTCCAGCTATGTAAACACATACCATGTGGTGCTTCACTTATTATGCCTATCACCTTCTATATCTGAATCAACATATCCCTAGAGAGTAATGTTTGAACCACCAAAGCATAATTCTTACTTTGTGGTACCTCTCAAATACATGAGAATCCACTTCACTGCCATCCAATGCTTTTTTTTTTAGAAAAATATTACTTATGATAGAGAAAAGCAAGACATATAATATGCAGAAAAACACAAACACATAAAACTAGAGAGACACAGATATACATGGTTCACCTAGTTTGGGCTATGTCCACCTTGAACAGCTAGTCCTTCCTTTCTATTATCTAGCAAAATGAAGAAACACAACCTACAACAGATCTGATGTAATATCCTCTGTTTTCTCTCATAGTCTTACCTCTCTGTTTCTCGCTCGGAGAATACACATACATTCTACAGCCTCAATACAATTCCCTCATACAAAGAGAGGGGTTGCCTTCTAGGGCAAAAAACCCTAAACTAAACATAAATTCTACCGTCAGATCATCTGCCTAATGAACGGCCCAGATTGACTAGAAATTACTATACTTTTACAAGACAAGTCCCCCCCACACCCCCCTGCATGGAGGGGTGTACAATCTTCCTAGGGTATACATCCAGCTAAAACAAATACCTCTAAATTAGGATGATAATCATTCTCCACACCCAACACTTTTCTTAGATTAGTCATATAGCTTCTTACAACTCCCACTAGATGTGCAGATCATTGCATACATTAAGCTTCCAACTATCGATGCATATGGAAATTTACACATATAATCCATATCTTCCTAAGTCTTGGTACACATCTCCTTACTTAGTTTGTAATGCATAGCAAAAGGTGTATTAACTATTTTTTCATTTTTCATATTAAATATTTCCAACACCTCTTCTATGTACTCACTCTAAGGCAATGCTACTTTGTGATTTTTCCCGTCTCTAGTTATTTTAATACTAAGGATTTGTTTTGAAACACCCAAATCCTTCATTGCAAATGGATTTTCCAATTTTCCTTTGAGAACATTTATTTCCTACATGTTAGACCTTGCAACAAGCATGTCACCTACATACAATAGAAATATAATATATATGCCATCATTTTGTTTTTTAAGATAAACACAGTGATTAGAATGACATTAAGTATAACCTTGTTAGGACATAAAATTGTTAAATTTTAGATACCATTGCCTTAGAGAATATTTTAGGCCATACAAGCTCTTCTTCAACCTGAACACTAATTTATCCTTCCATTTGACCTTATACTCTTATGGTTGTTGCATATATATTTCTTCCTCCAAATCCCCATAGAGAAAGGTTGTCTATACATCTAACTGCTCAAGATGCAAATCTTCTGCTGCCACTAGACTTAAAATAGTTCTGATTGAAGTCATTTTAACAACATGAGAAAAATTTTCCTCAAAGTCTATACCTCTATTTTTTTCAAACCCCTTCACCACAAGTCTAGCCTTATACTTGTGTTTACCTCCAACAGGGAAAATTTTAAGGATGAAAATTCATTGTGAAGTTTAGAAACCTTGGAGAATCTCAATAGTATATAATATGTAATTTGTAAAATGTTTGAAAATGTTTTTGTAAAGGTATTCAAATTTCTAATAATTTTATATAGTCTCTATATAATGCTTTGGCGATTTTTAAGGTAAAGAAATTTAATACTATAAAATTTAGGCGAATAATTTTTAGAAAAAAAAATGGAAATTAACGAATCCTTTTTTGGGAAAAAGCATGGAAAATTAGCCCACTTGCGAATATTAGCTCCTAAAATTTTCCCTAACCTCCATATTCTTCTTTCAACATGTAAACCATTTATTTTGCAATGTTGTTTTACCTATAGGCAGCTTGACTAAGTCCCAATATGGTTATGCATCAAGGAGTCCATCTCTTCTTCCATGGCTTGCTCCCACTTCTTCCTAGTTTCTACCTACATTTCTTCTTCATATCTTTTTGATTCACCATAATTAGTCAACAACACATAATATAATGAAGGAGAATATCGTTTAGGGGGTGTACTTATCCTAGTAGATATTCTAACGCCACTTCTAGGTGTTTGAGGTGCCTATTATTGTTGTGTTTTCTATTTTTTTTGTGGATGTTGATCATTATGATTTTCATGCACCTTTACATTTTCTGTGATCTCATCAAGTATTGTGTATTATTTGATTTCTTTTTCTTGTTTCTTTCCCTGCATTTGATCCTTATACAAGGTATTTTCATTGGATATGAAATCTCTGTTCCTAATGATTTTGTGATTCTCATAATCATATAAGTGATAACCAAAATCATTAACACCATATCCAATAAAGGTACATTTCCTTTATTTTTCTTCAATCTTTGTCTTATTTTCTTTATTAATGTGAATAAAGGCTTCACAACTGAAAGCCTTTAAAAATTAGTAGTTTACCTTTTTACCTATCCATGCCTCCTTTGGAATACCACCATCCAAGGAACTTGAAGGCCCTCTATTTATTATATAAACAATGATATCTACAACATATGCCCAAAATTGTAAGGGCGATCCTGCATGAAATCTCATGCACCTTGCACACTCCATGATTATCCTATTCATCCTTTCTGACACACCATTTTCCTGTGGTACTCTTAGAACTACCTTCTCTCTACGAATACCATGATCTGAATAGTAGTTATCAAAGTCTTTGTTGCAATATTAAGCTTCGTTGTTCGATCTGAGACACTTCAACTTCTTTCCTATCTCATTCTCAACCAAATCTTTCCATTTCTTGAAAGTATCAAATACATCAGATTTATTCTGAATACAATAAATCTAGGTTTTTCTAGTTGCATCATCAATAAAAGTAACATAATAGAAAGAGACACCAAGATATGATACTTGATCAGGTCCCCATACATTTGTATGCATGAGCTCTAATTTTTCATTCTTCTTTTCCTTCCCAACTGTGATAAATTTGACTCTCTTTTTTTTCTTCCATAAACATAATTTTCACATAAATCCAAATCAACATGCTTCAAACTCAGCAACAAATTTTTTGAGTGAAGAATCTACATCCCTTTCTCACTCATGTGTTAGTGCCTATGATGCCATAATGTCATATCTACTGTTGTGGAGGTCAAAGCATTAACAGAAGAGGAAATTCCATTACATAAATAGAATGTACCAACATTTTCTCCTTTTGCTATTACCAAGGCTCCTTTGGTGACCTTCTAGGTTTTGTCTATGGATGTAGTTACACAACCTTCACCACCTAACTGGCCTATTAAAATTAGTTTTTTCTTTAGATATGGAACATGCCTTACCTCCTTTAATATCCATTGGTTTCCATTTTGTTTATTTATATAAACCTTACCCATTCCAATGATTTTATAGGGTTTATCACCACCCAAACAAACATGTCCAAAATCACCTTGAACATAGTCATGAAAATGTTTCCTATCGGGTGTAGCATGGAATGAAACCCTTGAATCAACCACCCAATCATCAATAATATTTTCTAATGAAAGAATCAAAGAATCTTATAACACATCACCTATCACAATCACTTCATGATTGTTCTCTTGTTGTCGATCTCCTTATTTTCCTTTCCGAGATTTGCAGGATTTCTTCAGGTGTCATTTCTTCCCAAATTTCCAACACACTATCCTTGATCTAGATTTGGATCTTCCTTTTCTTGACTTACTACAATTTCTTGGGCTCCTTCCTCTTTCCATTTTTCTTCTCCTGGTCTCTGTAGTCAAAGCATTACCTAATGTCTCACCATAGTTTTTTCATCACATTTTCTCACTAAGGATGGTACCAACAACATCATAAAAATTTAAAGTACTAAATCGAGAAATGGTGTTACTAATATCCATAACTAAGCCATTCCAAATTTTTGGAAATGGGCACAGAAACAATAGATCCATAATTTCATCATCAAAATTTACCCCTACAGAACTTAACTGACTAGTAACCGTGTTAAAACATAGTTACCAATCAAATAGGAACTATTACCTCAAAACGGGTATTCTAGCCGAAAAACCCCAAAAAAAACATGAAAAAACAACCCAAAAATGAAAATTGTGTATGCCAAAACAATGTTTTTTTTAGGGTAAATTTTCAACATTTTTTTTTTTTAAATGGAAGTAAAAACGATTTTTGTTTTGCAAAATGTATGGAAAAAACAGCCTTAAAAAATAAGTGTTGGTTCTGGAATAACAAAACAAAAAAATTGGGTTACAATTTTGACATTTTTTAGCAATGGAGTTAAAGATAAAATATTCAAACTCTGAAAAATTGTAAAATTCCAACAATTCTCGGACATGATGTTAAAGATAAAATATCATGTCTCAAACCCTAATAATTCCAACAGTTTCCATCCATGTTGTTAAAGATAAAATATCTTGACTCTAAAAAATCTTGAAATTGTATTTTTTTAACCATAACATTAAAGATAAAATATCATAATTCAGATAAAAAAAAAAAAAAAAAAAAAAAACCCTTGTGTTTTTAACACATTTCAACCATGAAATTATGGAGAAATTATATGACTAAAACAATTTTTAAAAATGAGCAAATAAATGAAAGATTCATTAATCCAAGAGAAATTTTTATTTCAAAGGCTAAAACTATATCTCTTTTCAAATTTTAGCCAAAAACAGCTTATCCTTTTGCAACAAAAACCTAAAAACAACCATCACAACGAAGTGTTCCTTTTAATGAGGCTATAAAATTTCAACAATTTTAAAACTATCTTATACCAATTGATAACAATAAATAATATAAATAATATCATGGCAATATCACTGTATAATTTAAAAAATCAACATTACTTTGTAATATTTATTTACTTTTAATCAAAATATCAACTTTCATAGATTGAATATCACATACATTAAAGCATATAATCCAAAAAACATAGAAATGACCCATAACTTCATGTAAGATCATATGGAAGTCAAAATATTTATTTCAAGTTACCATGCAAACATCTCTAAAGACATGAATTTCTTTTAATTAAAACATTAAATCCAAAAAACACATAAATGACTCCTAACTTCATATAAGATCATATGGAAGTCAAAATATTTATTTCAAGTTACCATGCAAACATCATTTACATAAAATATCTTAGACATTTATTCAAAATCATCCATAGGATCTGGCACACCATCAGAATCTACTTCTTCATGATGAATGACTGGATGCAAATGAAGATGACCCATATTCTTCTCTTTCATCAATTAGAGCCCCATCTGAGTCAACATGCATGCCCACCATTTCAGGTTTCAAAGTCTCCTAGATCTACGATTAAGTTCAACAGACTCCCATCTCAACATCATTCCTTTTGGTAGCAACTTGTTCAAAATATCTATGGTCTTGAAGCGAAGAGTTCCTCTTTCTTAAATTGAATTCATAGGAAAGTATGTCAACATCCTCCAATTTTAAGAGGTTTGTGCGGCGATGATTTATATTTGTACCCTTTCTTTTCCTCTTTCTACGAATTTTTTTGTCAACTACCATCTCTGTCTTGTACACCCCATTGAAATGGGTGGATATTTGTGGCATACCAATGTACCTCAACATCTATAATATCTTCATTCTATTTAATGAATTTTATAACCTTCGCAACCCAAAATGGATATACAAGTGGATCTCCATCTGTTAATATTACTATCATGCAACCCTCCTTAACATCCTGCATAGAACCCCTATAAAGGTATTCCATGGCTTCACGTTGTGCATGTGATCTTCTAGAACCAATATATATTTCTCTTTCCTCTTCCTACTGAGAATTAATAATGCCTTGAGATTGTTGTTGTTCAACAATGTATCTTTCCTCCTATTCATTTGGCATATTTTGAGGCCAAATAAATGGAGTCTTCAGAAGTGTATATTCATTTCCTGATATTGAGATGATATCTCTTTGATCATTGAGAAAATACTCCCACCAAACTGAATCAGCAACATCAAAGTACTCATATGTATCTCTAATATATCTATTTATTTCTTCCAGACATTCAAAATAATTTATTTGTCTCTTATTCCTTCGTGCATTATGGAGTTCAACAACTAATTGTAATAATATTATCTTTGATGCAAATATTGGATGATCTAGAATGGACTTCAAAAATGCTAAACCTGATGACGACCATCATTCTGCAACAGTTGAATACCTCTTGCCCCATATAAGTGTTTTTTCCATCAATTTTTTTTATACGCAATTGATGCTGGAAGCTAATGTCATTAAGTTGTTCAATGCATTTCTCCTCACCATGAGATCCTAGAATAAACCTTCACATGTTAATAGTTTCTTTTAGCACATGAAAAACAGGCTCTGGAATGTATGATTTCTTAATACATTCAATTAATGATGGCAAACTCCCAACATTATTCCTCCTTAATTTTACTAAAAAATGACTAAACATCTAATCAATATGGTCATGAGTATCCCAACAAGAAGGAAACCAACTTTCACCTTTTTAAAAATTCCCAATTGAACAAGCATGTTTAGATATCCAAAAAGAACTTGATTTTTATTTTCACAACGTGTGTTGTCCAATTGCAAATACAAAATTTCAAGAAGAATACCAGGCCAATGAGAAAGCACATTATGGGTTATAGTTATGGTAAGATTTACATTATTATGAATATTTGAAGCTATGAAGTAAAACCTTAGCAATATATTCCCATTAAAGACCATAAAACCAACCAAGTGAAACTGAATAAAATTTTCTTCCTATAAATTTTTTGGTGTGCGAAAAAATGTGGCAGAAGTGTTTTCTTTTGGTCCATACCATAAATTATCAAACCCAAATATATTTGGATTATCATAACACTTTTTTCTATTCTTATACAATTTTTGTCTTTCACTTGTTTGTTGATTGTGATGCTCTTGAAGTGCTTTGACAATGGAATTTGCACATAAAATAAAAGAAATCTATTAATAAATATATTTTCATAGTTGATAACTATCCAAATTTTAGAAATAATGGTATGAATTCATACCTCTTTCTGCCCCTTGAAATTTATCCCTTTTTTATTTAAAAGAAGCACATGTACTGCAAACCCCCATCCTTGTCTTCTTAGGAATACGAGCATTGTTGAATTCATTCTTCCATATCCTTGTAAAATATGAATATGTAATAAAATTACCATCTCCTTCAGCACCTTCTGCATATTCTCAGTATAAGTTGTAGATTTCTCATCCTAAGAAATTATCTGGAATATGTATTGTGTCTTTATTTGGCATACACTCTCCAAGCTTTGAAAAGAAGTCTTTCATCCATGACATTGTAGTAATTGTTGATGGTCCAACCTCTCTTTTATAACGTACTTCTGAATAATATGTAGGGTCTTTTTCCAATCTTTCTTGGGTTCTTGACAAACAAAAATTACCAACTGAATGCAGCATTCTAAAATCCTTTCTATAGATCAATACATTCTCAATATGATAATCATAACATGTCATTGTATATTTCATGAAACCCACTAAAAATGAATTTTGCATGCTTTTATTCATTGACAAATATTTCTTCTTTTGCTCCAAAGAAAACTTTAAATCCATATGTTTCAAGCAATCCTTTTGACAACATTAAGTTGAAATTGGATAATCGATAGAACTTCTACTTGTGAGATATTCTATCCTAACCCTTATATAACTGGACTATTTTGGATTTTTATGAAAAGGCATACTCCTACTCTTAGATACATTATTTTCTTGCAACATCTCCCTCATTTCATTATTATCTGCAAAAGAATTTTCATTATCATTGGGAGGAGTATTATACTGACGAACATAGTTATAAAACTCATCAACATCATTTCTTGGAAAATATTCATTACCATCCTCACTTGAAGGAAATTCTTCACTGCCAACATTTGCGCTTTTGAAATCCCGACTCAAATGAAATTCTTCGCCATCTTCATCCCTGCTTTTGAAAACCTCCCTTGGAGGATTCAATTTATCATCACCATGACTACCCTTGAAACACTCACTTAGAGAAAATGTATTATTCACATGTGAGCCTCTAAAATTATCATTTGTAAGAAACTCTTCATCCTCCCCTTCATCACTAATGCTCGCATAATCCTTGGGATTATGGCTAAGTGGAAAATATGACTCTCTATTCATAATCAAATTATCATTTGCACAAAAGTATTCATCCTCCCCTTCAGCAGTGGTGGTCTCACAATCCTTGGGATTAGGAATAAGTGGAAACTTTGAATTTCTATTTAATAGAAATTATTCATCCTCCCCTGCATCAGTGGTGCTCTCATAATCCTTAGGATTAGGACTAAGTGGAAACTTTGAATCTCTATTTACTGAAATTGTTCATCCTCGCCCTCCCCTTCATCAGTGGTGCTCTCATAATCCTTAGGGTTAGGAATATGTGGAAACTTTGACTCTGCAAATTTTTCATCGCCCGCTTTATCAGTGGTGCTCTCATAATCCTTAGGATTAGGACTATGTGGAAAAATTGACTTTTCATATTCTTCATCCCCCCCTTTATTAGTGGTGCTCTCATAATCCTTAGAATTAGGACTATGTGGAAACTTTGACTCTGCAAATTCTTCACCCCCCCCCCCCCCCCCCCCCTCATCAGTAGTGCTCTCATAATCCTTAGGATTAAGACTATGTGGAAACTTTGAGTTTGAAAATTCTTCATCCCCACCTTCATCAATGGTGCTCTCATAATCCCTATGATTAGGAGGAAGTGAAAACTTTGACTCTGGAAATTCTTCATCCCCCCTTCATCAGCAATGCTTTCATAATCCTTAGGATTAGGACTATGTGGAAACTTTGACTCTATAAATTCTTCATCCCCCCCCCTCACCCCCTTCATCAGTGGTGCTCTCATAATCCTTAGGATTAGGAGGAAGTGGAAAAATTGACTCTTTATTCACAAGAAATTCCTTTTTTTGTCATTCATCAATTTTGCTCTCATCATCCTTAGGATTAAGGCCAAGTGGAAAATTTGTCTCTTTATTCATAGTGAAATAATTCCTATTACATTCATCAAAATGAATAGAGTTGTTGAATGACGAAGATGACGATGCTAAAGAAAGAAAAACTTCAATATCAGAAGAATCCATGACCTTCAACCAGAAGATGTTGAATGATGCAAATGCACTATCTCCCAATGACAATTTATAGCTTAGAGATTGAAAACTTCCCTCTAACATTTCACCCCCAAAATATTTCGTCAAAAAATTTCCCTCCAAAGTTCTCCCCAAAAAATTTCGATGAAAATTTTCCCTCCAAAAATTTTGTTTTTAAATATTCCCCTCCAAAATTCATCTATAATTTAATTGAAAAAATATTACTAAACTTTTAGTTTTGAAAAAATCCACCCTAGTTTCTATTCAAAATATTGACAAAAGCCCAAAATAAATTTTCTATTTAAATTATTTAACATTGACTATGTAACTAAATTAATTTTTATAATTAATATTTTATTTTTAACCCACAATGAATGAAACTAACCTAAAGATATATATATTATAATATATATATATAATATAATATATATATATATATATATTTAT
>APFE030372126.1:34147-55003 GCA_000404065.3 Pinus taeda
TGGAACAAGGACAATAATTTCATCATCTAAAGTTGCAGGTGAACACTATGAAGACTGTCAAACATACTCGAACTGAAAAACATCGTAAAAGTCGACCAACTGGCCCATCAAGTACACTAAATATTATTTCTAAATGGATGAACTCACAAGAAATAAATAAAACAAATTTTGCATGGCATGTTAAAGATGTTGAATCTGATGGTAGTGCACATCTCTATCTATACTGTGGTATGATTTACATGGGTGAACCATATCAGGTGATAGGCAGAGTATGAGACATATGTTTGGTACCGAATTCAAACACTATTTATGTTCTTGGAAAATTGCTCAAGAAAGATGAAAAGGTTAGATATCGTCTCTCAAAGAACAAGTATGACACAAATGAAAGATTTACACCATTGTGTGAAGAAATATCATCCAACATTTCAAATAGCATTGTAAGTATGCTTATTTATATTTATGCGTTATGTATTATTGTAAGGATCATTAGATTTTTTATAATGATTGATCATTGACATATTGTATTTTCTCTTATAGGATTTTGCTGAGAGTTTTTCAATGATTATCGAGGGTATTATTATGTAGAGCCAAATATTATGAATGTGATCAGCAATTTCCATATAGAGTCAAAACAGAAAAAGAGAATGAAGAAAAGATCAACAATTCATGACACTGTAATGGTACATATAGGGGATCAACAAAGAATCCGTACATTGGGTCAATCTAAAAAAGGCAAACATGTTTCTTTTGAAGATATGACAGTTGTAGCTCAAGCTCAAGCTCAAAAATATGTTTTCATTAGTGAGGAGGAAGTTAGAACTTTTTTTGAAAAGGAAAAAATAAATAAAACATCGAAAAGAGAAATGTGCATGGATGTCTCTCTTCCACTTAATGATGAGGAGATTATTTATGTAGAAGAAGATATGTTAACTAGGAAGAATAAGAAATAAAAATTTGGTGAATCTGTTAAAATCATAAGCAACAATGAAGAACAAAGTGAAAGTTCTAAAGGAAACAAAGAAATCATAACACTAGGTGCTAATTTAGAGGATGACACTATGAAAACAAAACAAAATGTCCTTCAGAATCACTTGTGGAAGAATAAATTAATTAATAGTGGCAAAAAATTTGAGCTTAATGTCACCCAATTCTATAGGTCAGATGAAGGATAATTTCAATATCAAATTAGAAAGGCACATCACATACATGTCCATAATTTGAAAACATTGTTCAGGTACAATCCATATGCACATGTGGTGAATTATGTGGTTCTTGTTGATCCAAATCAAGTTCCCAACAAGGTGGCATTTGATAAGACACAATGTTTTGACTACAGATATTATGTAATTGGAGGGAACCATTCAGTAGAGGCCAAAAGACAATTGATAGAGAAATATCCTAGAAATTATATTTTTGAAACAAAAAAATGAATCATTTATGCTAGTTTAATAGAAACACAGGAAAAATTATTGGCATGGGATCATAATGCAAATAATTAGTATAGAATGTCTATGGATTTCATCCAAAGGGTCAGATTTATTTATAATGAATTTGTAGAAAAATGTGGTGGGAATAAGACAAATGTCAGTTTAAGCTTTCAGAAAGAATGTTGTATGGAAACAGGTTATCAAATTGAGGATATAATCAAATCAAAATATGAAAAAGTAAATTCAGAACTATTCAAAGGCATAGATAAAAAATTCCAGTTGTCATTTAGAACAGGGGAGATATGGGAATTGATTGATGACATTTTTGAAATGTGGGAGAATATTGGCATAAAAAATCAGAAGATTAAAAAGTCTAAACCCATAATATGTACCAACAGTAAGACAAATCTTGAAATGAAGAAACTTCCAGTTAATATGACTATCACAACTTCGATAACATTGCAAGGAATGAAGGATGACAAACTAGTCAAATCAATATTATGTCATGTGAATTTAGGTGAATTGTCATTGGAGGAAATGTGTTCGGAATTTCAAAAGTAAGTTTTTTGAATTATTTTTACTTTTTCTTGAATTATAATTTTCTTTTAAATATAACATATTGTTGTTGGTATTATTTGTTATACATATCATTATATTAACAATTTTTACTTTATTTATTCAGTCATAGGATTTATATTAAAATCCAAGAACATATGGTTAAAATGTTGAACGAAGAGAGTTGGAATTATATTGTACTCAACTACCTAGAATCAAGTTCTGTAGCAACAATTAAAGATTTTTATCTTGCATTCAAAGGTATGTTGATTTTTACACTCATTTTATTCATATAATTTTTTATTTTATTTTATTACTTATACTTATATTTGTTTATTTCATTAAATATGTCAAAGAAGGATGCAAAATGGAGTACCAAATAATTTCAAAAACTTCATTGAGAAAATTAAGTTGGAAAGGTTGAGAAAGTAGCCTCTTAGGAATGTTGAACTTGATCTTACTCTTACTCATTTCATTTGGAATGGGCTGGACAATCCAATATCAAATAATACAAGGTGACTGTGAAAACATTGCAAAACTCATACCTAAAAGGGAATATGCTTTGGTTATTGCAGAAATTCCTCATGGTTTCAATTTCCCAGACATTAGATATGATAGTGAGCGTTACACTTATCAAGTTTTTAATAAAGTGGTTACGGGCTTTCAAGAAGTCACAACATCACCACTTTGTAGATTTGTGACATTTCATTGAGACACACAATTTGCAATGTTATCAACAAGATTCAAGGGAAAATCAAACTCAATGATGCAACTTACATGGTAAGGCATTGAAATTGTATGTTTGATTAATTTATTTTTTTATGTACAAGTGAATTAAACTTTTACTATGTCATGTTACAAGAAAAAGTCAATTCTTATTTCTTCAAGAGATCAGCCAATTACAAGTGATTGTGAGTTCATCCATGTTGAATGTTGGGCAAAAGTGATAGCCATAAGTCTATTATTCTTAACCAAATAGATATAAAGGGTGATAGCCAAGTAGTTGTTCATGATGTTGTCATAAAAAAGTTAACATATGAGGATAAAGATGAAAAATGCGAGATAGTTAACATTTATCAAAAACCGCAAACATTGATTAACTATCTTACATATTTATGTTCAAATGAACGAGATTGAGTTTTGGATTTATTTTTGGGTTCAGGTAAGTTTTATTATATAAAATTGAGTTTTAATATATATTTTTTTTCTTTTTATGTGTTTATACTAATTTACTTATTTTTTTGTGCTTGATGATTAGGTACAACACAAAGGAACCTCAACCACCATTATATGAAATGATTGGAAAATGACACTTTGGGAGATTTTCAAACATGAAAGATCCAATAGAAGAGGAAAATGAGGAAACTCAAGTAGAAAATATTGTGGAAGAAGAAAATAATGAAGTTGAAGAAGGTGATGAACATGGATTATATGATATTGTTGATGACATTTAAGTTATGATTGCAAATCAAGCTCAATTTTGAGAGATATTCATTAGTTTTACATGTAATGTTTTGACTTTGAGATTTTATGAGAAGAATGGGCATTTGATTATTGTTGTTATATGTTCAATATTTGTATTATATGATTTCCACTTTAATTTTTATGTGAATCATTTCTTTTTTGTAAAAACTTGTGATTACTATTATTTTTTAACATAAAATTCATAAAAAAATGTTATTTTTAAAGTTTTTTGTTAGGATTTTCCCATAAAAATCATTTATTTGACATGTCATTTTTGACAAAAAGTTTGAAAATGTGTATTTTTTCATTATATTTATATTGAAAATGTGTTTTTTTGTCAAATGTTTAAAATTATTGTTTTTTTAGTGACAATTATTTGATGTCCATTTAAATGTTAATTAACATTACATAAACATATAGAAAATACTCACTTTAAAATATTGACCATTTTTTTAACTACACGAAAAAATTAAGATTTCATTACAAAAAAAATATGAAAAGTAAAATGAAAACACACAAAAACATAAATACACTTATAAAAAAATCTGATGGGAAGAAAAAGGCATTAGAAAATTTAAAGTGTCAAAAATCAACCCTCTAAAAAAGGGGGAGTTGATGCTGCATTAACACTTTTCAAAATTAGCATGAAAATCATTAACATCCAAAAAAATGGTCATACTTGATACATAAGAAAATTTATAGTGCCAAAAATATTCTAAAAAAAGGTGTATTTTGCATCACCACTTTTCAAAATTAGATGATTTTTTGCTACCTCAAAAAAATGGGTACTAGGTAATTTTCTTGTTTGATCGATAACTATGTTTTAAATTCATTTCAATGATCAACAACAAATCCACCTTCTGACATCTTCATATTAAATATATTCTTCATAAGAAATACCTTATTTCAGGCTAAGGTTTTTTCAAATAGTTTTTCCAATGTCATCATTAAACCTTCTATTGTCATTTCCTTGGAAATGTTGAATGCCACCGATGCTTCCCAATGCAATTGTATTGTTCCAAACACTTTTCTGTCAAGAAACTCCCATTTTGTGTATGCCATACTCGTCGACTTATTTGTTTTTCCACTCAATAATAGGTACATATATTTTTTATACAAATAATCTTCCTTCTGCATCTTTCGTAGGTGGTATTTTTGGTCGTTAAATTTCTTGACCCTAAACCTGCCATATTCTGTCATTTCTCCCATTCGAACCACAAACCCTTCTCTCCTACGAGTTTATTACTTAAATAGACCTTCAAATCGGATATCAATTGTTAGAAATTATTTAACGGAGCAATGAAATAAAAAAAAATTATTGCGATAACACAAATACAGAAACTCATAAAACAAGACAAACATGGATATCGATGGTTCACCCACCATTAGATCATCTGCCTAATGAATGACCCATATTGACTACAAAATTACAATATTTTACAAGGCAAATTCTCATATATGTTTAGCTTTGAGGGCCCTGCCCCCAAACCCATGCCGGGCCGAGGGTGGGGGCTCATAAAAGTCATCACCACCTCCCCCCTAGATCCCCCTGACAACAATTAAATAGGCGGTGTTTCCACCTCATTAGGAGTAGGGATCTAATGTGATTAAAACAAAAATCTCTGAAAAATCAGGAAGATAATCAGGCTCCACACCCAATAATCCTTACAAAGGGGGGCTCATAAAATTCATTGTCACTCCCCCTCAACCCCCCTAAGAGTGATTAAACGAGCACCGTTATCACCCTGTTAGGAATAGGTATCCAACGCGACTGAAACAAAAAACCTCTGAAAAATCAGGAAGATAATCGGGCTCTATACCTAATAAAAGTGAGAATTTCCTTGCCAACTTTGAAAACTTGTGTTGAAGACTATGGGGGGTGGATTTAACCATAGAGATACCATATCTAAGAAGAAGAAGGGAGAATAAGGAAAATAGACATTCACCATCAAAATAGCTATCCCTAATCGAAAAAATCAAACCATAGTAATGAAAAGAAGTTTTCCAAGGGGTCTCTATTCTCATCCAACTTGTGTCGAAGGCATAAAATATGTTATAGAAGGGTAAGAGGAAAAAATTAGGCCTGAGGGGAAATTATAGTCAAGTTCTAATGGATTCTTTGAGGTGCTATGGGATGTTATTGGATGCTTTGTATTCCTACATGATTGTAGCTAAGGGTGTTTTCAGGGTTCCATAGGTGTCCAAATGGTGGAAAAAGGTATCAGGAGGTTGGGAAAGGATGTGGAAGACATTTCCAATCCTAGAAATATTTAGGAGTCCATATTGCACAAGAGGGAGAAGGCAAACTAAGGGTCTCAAGCAAAACTGTGATTTTTCAATGCATAGACAGTTTGGAAGAATGAGTGAAAATATAATCAAGGTGTTAAGGGAGAGGGCATGAATGCAATGGAGATGATTCCACTTTATCCTACAAGACAATAGATTTCACTTGGAAAGAGAAACGTTATGTTTTTGTGCTTAAAAATACTGTTAAACAAATGCATGAGAAGAAAAACTATATTTTTATGCTTGTCCTTAGAGAACCTACAACCAAGCTTCTTAAGAGACAAGACTCAGAAATGTAGAAGAGAGAGAGGCCACCAGGGCCATGATTGAGGTATAATTAGGTGACTAAGTTTCTCAAAGGATGAGTAACACTTTCAGTAGGGAGGTAACATGGGCCTCCCAAATAGGTATATTTAAGGCCCATCTGAGCATCCTTTATCACATTTAACCTCTCTTTTTTCATTTTATGCCATACATTTGAGATATAATGTGTTCATTATGAAGGTTTAGAGATAATTTCATATTATGTTCCTAATTTTATTTATTTTTTTAGAATATTGTGCGAATATTTGGAAGATTTGAAAGATTTGGAAGATAAGATCATCTAGGGACTTGCTCCATGCTACAGGATAGACCAATAAATGAATAAAATATCATGAAATCATTGAAATTACCAATTCAAATTATCCTCTAGGGGCATGTATTTATTAGTCTTCTAGTGGAGAAAACATGTTATTTAGTAGCTTTACTTTCATTTCTAGCAGGGATGTACATGTATTGAATCTAATTGTTGGCATTATGGCAAATGTGTTGTCCTTAATGGAAAACCACTTGGTGAAGATGTCAACATTATGATAATATGATGGTTATATAGATTGGAATATATGTTACAAAAGTGATGAACAAAGAAATGACAGTTCAAAGGTAAATGGATGATAAAAGAAAAGTTTGAGAAAGTATATGCGGGTACTTAGGATCAAGGTTGTGTACATAGGCAGGTATTGTGAAGAAAGGTCTCATACATAATCTGCACCATGCTAATCTAGATGCCAGGGATCTTTACCATGGTATTGGCCCATATTAATGGGTGCGACAATGGTTATTTGATCACGTAAAAGAATACCAACATCATCACTAAGGGATTGGCCTAAGGTATTGGCTAAGGCTAAGGCTATATGAGGAGATGGAGATCAAGGTGTTAAGTGTGAAAGTAATGTGTTATACATGTGTGATTTGATTTGGAAGAGGTGTGCATCAGCGACCAAGGAGAATAATCAAATCTAAAAGATCAGAAGATGTGTTGACATTTATGCTTGATTGATTTGCATGTCTACATAGCTAACAATGATAGACATTTCGTTATAATGATGTTGTAATATAAATAAAGTATTCAAAATCCTGTAGTGTTGATAGTGAAGATTGTGATTACGTTTATAGTGAAATTTTTCATAGATGTATGCAGGTTTGTCTCAAGTCTGTCATGTACATACATAAATATGTGTCTAGGTAGTCACATATATATTATGTGAAGTGTCTTCAATATGTTCAGATATGTACATGGGTGTTGTGTATGCTAAGAAAGTACATACACCAACAGGCTTTTTGGAAGTATCATATATATACTAAGGTTTTGTAGTATGGCTTGTTGATGACATTTGATCAGTTTTTTGTTTGTTTATTGTTGCCTTTCAATGATGTCTCTATCATGATAATCTATGTTTGATAGTATTGATTGAGTTAAGTTGGTTATAGAAATAAATGTTGATCAGTGATCATGCTACAATGTGGTGATTTGTAATTGATTTAGTACATTATTTTGTGGTTGTTTCAGTGATACAATGATTCAGATTCAATTGTCAATGATTTGAGATCTGTATGCAAGTCTTATATAGAATAAGCCCATATATACACAGGTATGCTTTAGAATAAAAGCGTATACATTCTAATGTGTGTCTGTTCAGGGTTTGCAGGAACAACATTTGTTTTTATGATGATGAACAGTGTATGGTTTGGTATAATGGTTGTATGATCATATGGTTTATATCTGATATGGAATAGTTTGATCTAGTTGCATTCGTTGATTGATATTCAGTAACTAGTTTGTTGGTATTAAAGTGATTCAGTTGGCTCAGTGATTACCTTTTAGATTTAGTATTTAGTTTGATATTGAGATTAATGATGGGTGTGGGTCCAATCTGAAAATATGATGAAAGGTCACCTATATGTTTGATGTTTTTAGTCAGGTGGATCCAGTATGAAATATTATGAAACGTGGTACAAAAGATGTGTTGAGGGTTGGAGACTTCAATAAGGGATTCAAGGCTTCCTTCTAATTGCAACTGGTAAATTTGGGTAAGGGGTAGGTGCTCCCTTCTGGTAGGAGCCAGTAAAATAGATCAGGGGGTTTTAACTCCCTTCCAATGGGTTCTAGAAAACAAGAGAAGGTTGTAGCCTTCTATAAGTAGGTTCCTTTGTGCTGGTAAAAGTCTGCACTAGTATAAGATTGTAAGATATTTTCCTTTATAATAAATGAAGAAGACAACAATGGTGACATCGGTGGTTTTCCTCCATAATGGGCTTCCACCTAAAATCCCATTGTTCATGTGTTTTGATTAACTATCTACTCTTTACCTCTCATGGTTTCTTCTTAATGAATTAATAATGAAGTAATGATGCATTGGTTGAGGATGAACAATGAATGAAATAAACGATAAATTAATTATCTAGATAAACGCGGTTGGAATTTACCACAGTCGCGTACATACGTTGGTTTCCTAAATGACAGTAGTGTAAATAAATCAACATAAGAAATTGAAAAGTCGAAGTGATTTTAAAATACTAATTCAACCCTCCCCCCTCTCAATATTTTTCCCAACAATTGGTATCAAAGCAGGTCACTCCAAAAGAGGGACAATGGGAAAGAAGCAAAAGAAGATGGAAACTAAAAGGAACAAGTCATTCCAAGAAAATTGTGAAAGAAATATGTCAGATGAAGTGACGATTATTGATGTCAAAGAATATTCAACTATAGGAACACCTCACTTTCTTGTGATCAAGAATGAAGAAGCTAGTGAATATAGTGACGAAGAATCACCTGGTATTGATTTTTGTCTTAATTGTAGACGTCATGACGATTGTATAATTGATTTCACATTTTCCATATTATGTAGTGGTGATGATAATGATTTGATTGATATTTCCCTCTTGGGTAAAAGTGAAGATAGTCATTATGTAGAAAAATCATATTTAAACATGACGGCCCTAGAAGTGGAAATTAAAAGGCTCACAGATGAGAATTGAGATCATGAAAAGTTACTACAAATATTTGATGAAAGGGATAGTACCTACAAAGAAGAGATTATCACGTTAAAGAATTAGTTGGAAGAAGGAAACAAAATTGAAAAAGGAACGACGAAGTAGTACAAGGAAAAGGAAGTTCAATGTCAAGGGTTCTAGGATGATGTAACATCATTAAGAAATAAGTTGAATGAAGAGGATACAACAAATGAGGAGCTTAAAGAAAGAACTAGTTAATGTGAAGTGTTGGCACAAAAGATTCATCAGGGGAGAAGACCCTGGGTTCAAGTGCGGAGAGCCAACAATGGATCATTGTAGTCTAGGACAACGTCGGCATTTTCACCTTACCCAAGGGGTAAGGAGTCTCACTCGAGGTGTGCCGCGACCAAAACTAAGAAGGGTTCATCATGAAATCAAGGATGCATCAACCGATAATATATAAACAACATCACATACATAATCGCGATCACAAGATACCATCCAATACTAAGAAACTACTACATGCAAGAATCTTATAGGATATTTAAAATTTTAAATGGGTCAACACATCATAAACAACCATATGCATCATCCTAAGAAACCAGTACTGACTTTACTTCATATTAGTTCAACAAAAGACTATTACATAACATATCAACATTTGCCGCAGGTGATTACAAGGAATAACCATTTACAGATTCACAAGCTCTTTATTTAACTCTAGGGTCTTGCTCAGCCATATCCCCGCATTCTGGTTCCGTCTTGTCACAACCAACTATCCCATACGCAACACCAACAGCAAAAACCCATATCCCTTATAGGTCTCTCCTTTTGTATTTCCCCTGTTGCCTCGACTGCTAGTTCCTACTCGGTTGTTCTTTCCCTTGGCTACCACTCCTCCTTCTTGTCCGCTCCATTGCCTCTGTCTTCTACTCACACTTTGTCGCAACCACCCCAACTACTTGTTTTTGCTTTCCTCTCTAGCTGTCCTCCCCGCAACCTAATCATTGTTGCCACCACACTTTTCCTCCTAATTCCATGACAATCCAAAATAATCAAAATCTTTTCAAAATCAAAATGATGGCCCCAATAGGCCATGACCACAATTCTTTGACTCGTCCCCGAGTCAATCCATTTCAATTTTGGCCAGTCATGTTGGTGTTCCCATGGGTGCTCCTTTTGGTGGTTGCGTTGTTGGTTGTGCTAACTCTACTGACTGATGGGCCGGTGCTTCTTTTGTTTCGACAAATACTTGCGGGGCAGAAAATGCTCCCCTTGCACATTCCTCCTTCTGCTGACCCCTCATTTCAAACGAAGGCTCCAACTCTGGAATAGCTATCGTGATTTGTTTCCGGAATTCTCTGTACTTCTGGAGGGTGGCTTCCCATCCGGTGAGGATTGTGTCAGGCTGGAGAGTGAAGTCCTCAGCCATATTAGACATCAACTCAGTTGGTCATTGATTTTTTAGATTGTCCCATTGTTCTATTCTTGTGTTGCAAATCTCCTTTAGTGCGGTACCTGTAAACAGACCGGTGGGCGCAAGTCTCTTATCACCCTCTTAGTTCTTGCTGACTCTTCCTTGATCCAATTGACCTATGCTTGGATTATGACAATATTTTCATTAATTTGTTGAGGTGGACATAATCCATGTAGTCCCTGGTGCTGGAAAACAATACATATATCTCCTCTCTCATGGGGTACACAAGATGATTTTTCAACGCCAGGCTTCCTGTCCAATCATGGACTCTATCCATCAGGGCGTAGCCATCCGCAAGTGCATCGGTGAGTGCTTGCTTCTTTTCTTCTACTTCACTGATCATGCCCTCGACTGTTGTCGCATATATCTCGACTAGTTTCAGTAGCGTTGATCTTTCCGTCTACAGTTTCCTTCTCATATCAGCATTTGTGGCTACTAGATTCAAGCACGCTGCTCAGATATGGTCACAACATCTCACCAATGTGTAGGCTATGATATCCTTTGGGTCTTTCATGCTCATTTAAATGATTATTGGCCATAATGATCGGAATCTCTGCGTGACATGGTCAATCTGTGCTTGTAAATCTATATTTGCCCATTGTAGGTGATCCCACTCTTCCATCACCTCCTGCAGTTGTTGTCTCTGTTGCTCATGCTCTTTGGTTAGATAATCCTAGATCTTCTCATCCCTGTGTGTTGATTGTTGTATGAATGCAAATAGTTGCACCGACAACCAGTGCTCTAGTGTGTCGACTTGCATTGTGTTGTGTTCTAGAAAATGTTGCTGTGTGGGTAGGCTGCTGGCTATGGATTTCACGAAGTGGGAGCTGAGAAAGTGAAGGTTGTGACTATGGGGTGAACTAGGGAGTAGGGGGAACAATGCTAGGGTTCGAGACCATCGAGAAATTAATAGGAAAAAGTGGCTGGTACAGTTCATCCATTTCCTCCTGTGAATAGTTGTGCTTGGGATTTTTCGTTGCGATGGCGACCCAAAAAGTAGTGATGCTAGTGATGTTTGTTGGGTGTTGTTGGCAAAGGTGGTGCCCTTATCCCACTCTGCTCACTCAACTTCCATTTCTATAGTTTTTCTTCATCAGCCGGATAGGAGGGTTTCTAACAGGGTCGCGGAAGTGGAGGCAGTGTGTGGGGAAGATTCTCACGACTAATGTAAGGCAGTGGAGGTGGTGGTGGGGATTTATTTGACTATTGGGGATGAAGAAACTGAGTGTTCGACCTCATTAGTAAGATGGACAATTGGAATTGACGGAGCAGTTCTCGGATTTTTAACGATTAGGTTGCGAATGAATCTTTTCTTCTTTGGCTTGGGGACTGTTGGTTGGGATGGAGTGCGAGTAACTCCAGTGGGAAGTTTCATAGCCAATAGAGTTGTAATTATGGGCGAAAAAATAGCAGAACTTTCAAATTGAAAGGGTTGGTTACTCTCACCTTATTGGTCATTAAAACTTGCAATTGTATGCCTCAACAAGAACATTTTCTCCTCCATTTGTAACACCATCGGTTGAAGGTCATCCCTGGTTGGTCTCTTTTTGTTGATTTTTGATACATCTCCCTCTTTCCCCTATGGATTTAAGGCTCCGAACAAATATTTGTACATCCCATCAGTAATCTGGCAGGCCAAATCCAGCCATGATCCCATCTCACTATATAGTACCAGTTCAGTCAAAATGAATTTATGTGGCCTTATCTTGAATGTTTTTAGATGGATGCACTATGGTCTAAGGTAGGTGTGCCCATGCGAGGCTTTGAACCAGACTTCGCCAGAAAACTCATCTAGCATAGTTTTGGGTATCCTCTACGTCTATCTTACTACAATTAGCATTATATCATACAATGCTCTAAAATTTGCTTCATTTACCTCCTTCGTGCTCGGATCCCCTGACACACTCCAAGGTTCATACCGAAGTGCCAACGACTTTCCTTCTACAATAGGCATCATTTCTTTCCCTCTTGTCGGCCTCCATTTCCACATCATTAGAGACACTAGAATGTATCCAAACGGAAAATTGGTACTCTGCCTATAAATATCTTTGCATGCTTCAAAGAGTTTGTTGACAAAAAATTTAAACCAATTGAGTACCTCCCCATTAGAGCAGTGCTCCACAACCGAAAATGTGTCCAGGGTACGTTCATTTCTAGAGAAGTGTCTCATGGTTTCACCTGCTATGATGTGGTAGGAAAATATGATGTTGAATTTGTTTATCATGTCAATCTTTTCCCCTCTTCCACCTCTTTATGTTCCATATTTTGCATAGTAGTTCTCATCGCCCTGCTTCTTGTCTCTTTTAGCGCCTGCCTAGAATGTTGTACTTATTATGTTCCTACCAGCTGATAACCTTGTTAGATGATGAATATTGTCTACATGAATTGGGTATTTTTTGTCAAGCCATAGGGACCCCCCATGCATTTTGTTGGTTAGTAGTTTTGTACATTGCATGGCAGTGAATTGAGTGCCAAAAACTAGTAAACTTCTCAAGTTAATTAATGTTGACCTCTGTAATCCCCTGAATTTTTCCCTGGCTCTAGAGGTTCTGGTGTCGTCTTCCTTCTGGATTTCTTCTATGTAGACCTCTCTATTCAAGGTCAGAAACTGGAAGCAATCCATAAGGTCATTGTCGATCAAGATCGATTTATCATATTTCCCATATAGATTCTCTACCGGCTCAATTCATTCATCTAGCTTAACTTGTGGAACTGAGATAATTCCCTTCGCCATCTCTCTACGTCTTTGGTAAAAAATTGTCACCTGAGGCTTCGTACTCCCGCATCTCTACATCATTTCTTTAGAGTGGGCCTGGATTTCTTCTGTTATGTACAATTGAAACTCTGTAGTTTCCTTCATTATCCTGCAAGTTAAGTAGTCGAGCTTGACACAACGTTTCCTGACTAGAATTTTCCAACTAATTACTCTAGTAACTTTCCCCATGTATCCTATCCCTACTTTGTCATCATCGGCTAACCTAGACCTGACATTCGTGATGTGGGCTGGGGAAGGATAGTGTGGGCCGCATGGCTTATTAGTTTTTCTATGATGGGGTTGATTTATTAACTAAACTTGTTCTTAACAGGAAAATATTTTACGGATTCCACTTGACAGTTGCATTATTGGTTACTTATTATGGAAATGACTACTAGTACGGTGGAAAGGACAGATACAATGTGTGACCATAAAGACTGAAAAAGCATCTACTAACGTGTAACTTGGGGCTCTGAAAGCATATACCTACGAGTGACTGCTAAGGCTACTCCCACCCCGACCACAAATGGGTTGCGGCGTGATGAAAATTTCGTCGCAACCTTATTGACACCTTTTCTTATTTCTATGAAGAAAATGTAAAAGATAAAAAAACCCTGACTTCAATTGCCTAGTTAATATTACTAGTCAACTTTTATTACTTCTTACCTACTTGGGGGCTTGTTTCTGAGATCCTCCTCTAACTTGAGTTTTTGTTTGATGACCTCTGGAAGGAATTTAGGCATGCACCATTTACTCATCCTTGCAGCATGATTCTGTCCAGTTGCGCGAATCTTATTGCTCTAGAATCTCTGATTTCCGCAACTATGAATAGGCTCAGCCAATGCATCTATAGTTTTCCTAGGGATTTCTGGAACTTGTTTTCATATAGTAATACATGATCCCCAGCCTCGAATGTCTTCTTATTGATATGCCTGTTGTGCCAAGCTTTTTTCATTCTTTGCTCCACTGACTAGTGAAACTCGGCCAAGAACCGAGATTCGTCAAGTTCCATTAGCTGAGTTAGTCTTTCTCTCAATGCCACATTGTCCATTATTCTCATTGCTTCAGATATGAACATGCTTGGTATTATGAACTCTGCTGGCACCATTGTTTCCTTTCTGTATACTAGCTAAAACAATGCTTGTTTGTGAAATATTTTCACCATTGTTCTGTATGCCCATAGAGTTCTTGGTACTCTTTCATCCCAGTCATCCCTGTTCATTGATATAATCTTCATTAGACCCTTCTCTAATATATTTTTTTGAATTCCCATTGGTTTGTGGATGGTATGGACTACTTTTATTATGTTGAATCATGAAATTCTTTAGAAGAGCCTCGATGGTTTCCTTTATAAAATGTGTTCCTTGGTCACTTGTGAGGCTTTTCGGGCATCCAAATCTCAAGATTATGTTCTCAAAAATAAACGTTGCGGTAGTGTTAGTTGTACAGTATCTGATGGGTGATGCTTCTACCCATCTGGTGAGATACTCTATAGCGGTTATTATGCATCTCGCATGTGAATGCCTTGTTGGTGGTGTAATGGGTTCAATGATATATATTGCCCATTTCTTGAAGATTTTCACTGTGTGAATGATATTTAAAGGTAGTTCATCCTATCGAGAAGGCTTCCTAACCCTCTGACAGACATCGCAACTCTTAGCATATTCCTCACAATCTTTATGAAGGGTTGGCCACCATAGTCATGCATGTAGTATCTTCCTTGCAGTGGCTTTTCCTCCCACATGGCTTCCTGTGATCCCTGCGTGAAATTCCCATAACACATCTTCTCTTTCATGCCGAAGTATGCAACATCTTATTACTTGGTCTACACCCATCTTAGAGAGGTGTCCTGTGATTAGTTGGTAATCTATAGCCCTTACTATTAAGTTTCGCCTCTATGTTGTTGTATACCTTTATGGGCATTTCCATGTTGTCAGCAGCATGGAAATCTCTTCTAAGTGATCCGGGACTGCCTCTATCCTGAACAAATCAGCATCGGGTAACTGATCATCCACTTCTCCTTCATTCTCTCCACTCTCCAATCCTAACAAATGATCTGGTCTGACATTGAATCTATCGGGTTTTATAACCACCTCAAACGTGAATTCCTGGAATAGTAATAACCATCGGCATATCCTGCCTTCTAATACTGGTTTGTTTACTAAGTACTTTAGTGTAGAATGGTCTATGAAAAACTTGAATGGCACCCCCAATAAGTAATGCCTGAACTTTTGTAGAAAATAAACCATGGCCAAGGCCTCCCTGTCTGTTGCCAAATAATTCCTTTCTGTAGTTGACAACTTTTTGCTGGTGTAATACACCAGGTGATCCATATTTATTTCCCATGGTTGCGCTAAGACTGCTCCTAGCACTATCTCTGATGCATCAATATGCACATGGAACATTTTTTTCCAATCTGGATAGACAAGGATCGGGGTGCTTACCGATTTTTCTTTCAATTTATTCAATGTTGCTTCATAGTCCTCAGTCCAAATGAACACTTCCATCCTTTTCAATAATTTCTCCATTGGGGCTGCGATTGATGCATAATTCCTGGTGAAGCACCAGTAATACCCTGTATGGCCCAGAGTGGACCTCGGTTGCTTCACATTGTGCAGCGGCTCCATGTTGACAATTGCTGCAAACTTCGTTGGGTCTACGCATACTCCATCTTTGCAGATGATTTGGCCTATAAGTGTTCCAAACTGGACCGCGAAAATGCACTTCTTAAGGTTTAAGGAAATTTGCAATTGTCGGCACCTTTCAAACATGACCCTTAGTAAGCTTGTGTGTTTCTTCAGTAGGCTATATATTATCTAGTCATCCATGTACATCTCTAGAAACCTGTGAATGTAGTCTTAGAATGCAGTTATGACAATCCTCGAGAAGATCATCGATGCGTTCTTTAATCTAAACGACATCACGTTATATGCATATGACCCCCATTTAGTATTGAATGTTGTCTTCCTCAACTATTCGAACCTGATGGTAGCCTGAGAATCCATCTTTAAATGAATATGATTCATTATCCGCTACGTTTTCTAGGACTTCATCACTGAAAGGCGTAAGGAATGGATCATGCACACATGCATTGTTGAGACTTCTGTAATCAACACAGGCCCTAATTTCTGTTGCATCCTTCTTGTTTTGTATGACTATTGGACTTATCTACTCTGCTTCATCTACAGAAAATATAATCCCTTCCTCCCACATTTTGTGGATCGCCTTCTTCACCTTTTCCTTCACCCCGGGGTTTAGTTTATATGGTATGTGCTTTACTAGGCGGGCATCTAGTCTCAAAACAATCTTCGTCTACCCTATATCTCATTTTATCCCTTTTGGCTCTGCTACTGATGTTAAAAACAAGTCCTACTACTCCTACAATAGGTCAAAAATTTCTTTTATCATTTTCTCATCCCAATAATCTCCCACAGACGCCATTTTGGGTTTATCCTCTGTCCCAACATTTTGTTTTCTTAGCTTCATCGGTAGAAGGTGAGAACCTTCTTGTGAGGGACTCTCCCAGATGTCTCTTTCTCCTTTTGTTTCCTCAAAGGTCAGGTGTCTTAGTCCATCTAACCCATATTCATCTGGCTCTACATCCACCTTGTCGTACGTCGCATATTCTAGAGAATCCATGTCGTACAAAACCTGTAGGAAATTTTCATCAAGACAACCTTCAACTAACTGTCCTGGGGTGAATAGAACCCTTTTTATTACATGGAGTGCCCCAGTCATGCATGCATCATCACCTCTGAATGAGAATTTTCTAATGAATTGTGCCTCTAGAACATCCCAATCCTTCGTTTTCCTACGGAGTTACTCTTGCATGTACCAAGCTCGGGGAACGGTACCTATGGTATGTATGAATATATGTACCCAAAGTTCCTTTGGGATCCCTTGTATTCTCCAACCTTTTATGCAAACCTCTACGTGCCTCTCGGGACTTGAATTCCCTTTGTATTTCATATTATCTTGTGGTCGATCTTCCTCCTGGCCAAACCTTTCCCTCATGGCTTGCTTTATGGCTTCCCAATCTCACAGTGTGTTATGAAACCAATTCACAAAAAGATAGAAAAGATAGATCAATGCCTTAGAATTTAGCCTCTTCGAGGGGGAAACCTCCTTTACATTACATAAACGAACAATTCTTGGATGATACAAATGACAAGACCTCCTTTCTATATATAGGAGTCTAAGGGGTCATAATATAATCAGAGCCAACATAACAATAATAATGTAAGGGCACAATAATAACAATAGTGGGCTTCTATGGGGCACAATAGTAACAATATGGGGACTACATGGGTACAACAATATAATGAGAGGGTTGTACTAATAACAATAAGGGGTTACACTAGTAGTATAGGGGCCTAACATGCCCCTCTCCTTCAAAAAGTGTTGTCCTCAACGCTTGAGTAGTTCTTGATGTTTCTGTATAAATTCTTCTCCTCCCATGTGGAATCTTCAGCGTGTAAGTTTTTCCACTTGATAAGATACTCTGTAATTGAGCTATTTCATAGCTTTTGATTTATCAGTTCTATGAATGCTTCAGGTTCCAATATGATTTTTCCTTCCTTCTCAAGTTCTCGCAATATTGTTTGAACTGGGATCTTCTGCAACTTTTGAATGTGTTCCCAGTCCTTTGTGCATATGGATATATGTAACGTCTGATGTTTGGAGGAACACTTCGTGGAACCAAATGAATAGCATGATCATGATCACGAATAGGTGGCAGGCCTTTGGGAGTCTCAAATACCTTGGAATGATTGTCCAAAATGTTTTGGAGATTTGGAGAAAAACATGATTTCGATGTGGGATCCTCTAATGAACATAATTGTGCAATTAAACCCCGTTGTTATTTATTTAGAAGCTTTCTAATGCTGTAAGAGTTGATTATCATTCCAAGTTTCCCTTCAATACCCATCAATTCAACTTCCTTTCCTTCCCAAAAAATTTCAAGAAAAGATCTTGAAAAGTAAAAGCTATCGTACCCAAAGATTGTAGCCATTGGACTCCTAGTAAAACATTAGCACCACCCATTGGAATGGAAAGCATTGGGCTATTCAATACATATTCTCCCATGGATAGCTTGATATTATGGCACTTTCTAGAGCAATTTATGGTTCCTTCACTTGCAACCATCACTTGACACTCCGATGTTGGATATCGAAAGCAATTCAATTCCTTGGCTATCTTATAATCAATAAAATTATGGGTACTACCCAAATCAATCAACACTCTTGCCTTTTCCTTCTTGATATGTCCTCCTATCTTGATAGTTTTAGGAGTGGTAATTCTTTCCAATGCTTTACAAGATATGGCCCAATTCATTTCTTCTTTCTCTGGGGTTGGTTCCTAGTGTATATACTATACTTTAGACATTTCTTGATCTTTTCTTCTTCCTCTACACAATCAATGTAAAATAATTTCTTCTCAGCACACTTATGACCTTTAATGTATTTGTTATCACAAGTGTAACAAAGCCCTTTGTCTCTTTTTTCTTCCAATTGTTGTGGTGTAACCCTTGTAGGTTGTGGAAGGTTAGGAGAAACAACATTTCCATCTTTATAGTTGTGAGGGGTAGACTTCCTTGTTGCCATAATTTTGCTTTCAATTTTTCTTGCCAACTGGAATGCCTCCTCTAATGAATCGGGTTCCCAAAAACAAACCTCATGTTGAATGTTACCCTTTAAAGCCCCTATGAATAAATCAATCATTTGCTTCTCTAGAATATCATTTATCCTTATATTCAATTTTTGAAAGTCCTCAATGTGCTCTACGATTGAAAACTTATGTTTGAGATTTATCAATTGGCTAAAGAAGGTGTTTTTCTTTGTATCCTCATAATGTGCTATCATTTCCTCTGTGAAAATTGACCACGTAACAAGTTGTTTACAAGAACAAAGCCCTTTACACCATAAAAATTGATCCGATTCTAAATATGAAGATGTAATACATACCTTTTGTAACAATCGTACACCATGTAGATCAAAATATTGCTCCATCTGAAGTATCCAATTTACTGGATCCTTGCCATCAAACTTCCTCATATCGCCTTTTCTTGATTTTAAGAGTTCAATCTTGAAACAACTATAACTTTGTAATTTCGACTCTTCCAGCTCTGAAATTTTATCCTGCAATAGCCCTCTACGTCCTCTTACCAATGCCACCAGTCTTATCAAAATTGGATTCTCTAAGAAAGAGTTATGCACAATCTCCCAAGATGGCCTGATTATATACCATTTCAAAAGAGCTAAGTTGTATGAAGTGCCACATGTCACTGTTTTTACCTTCGAAACTAAAAAATATACACAGGAAACCACAGTGTGTCCTCTTTCTGTAACTTCTTACGAAATTTGAATCTGATGCTCAAAAAAAAAGTTATGACGATTTTCCCCAGGTCACCTATTTGGGATCGGGAGTCTGCAAAAAGGCCAAATTCCTCAGATCATATCTCCGCAAATATAGCGCAAAAAGCTCTGAAATTTGGACCCAAGGTTCAGAATAATTTCGACCCAAATAGGTTTTTTTGTAGCATCTTAAACGTTGCAGAAAACAAAGTTATAGCGCAAATTCCACGATAACCTATTTGGAACAGCAAAACCCTAGAATCCAAAGCTCTGATACCAAATGGTATGAAACCAGCTCACAAAAGGATAGAAAAGATAGATCAATGCCTTAGAATTCAGCCTCTTCGAGGGGGCAACCTCCTTTACATTACATAAATGAACAATTCTTGGATGATACAAATGAAAAGACCTCCTTGCTATATATAGGAGTCTAAGGTGTCATAATATAATTAGATCCGACATAACAATAATAATGTAAGGGCACAATAATAACAATAGTGGGCTTCTATGGGGCACAATAGTAACAATATGGGGACTACATGGGTACAAAAATATAATAAGGGGGTTGTCCTAATAATAATAAGGGGTTACACTAGTAGGATAGGGGCCTAACACAGTGTGTTGTGGTGTGTTCTCCACCATCTTGCTGGTGTGACCGGGAGCACGATATCAAGAAATGGAATATTTTGATTTTCGCTCATTTCTCTATCTACTTAGTTCAAGAAGATGTCCACTGGTTCAATTGCGTGGAACTTGGGATAGTTGCTTACCTCTGCTCCTATCTGTTATAGAAATATTTGGGCACTGCAACCCCAATCACATATGTCCGTAAACCAAGGGCTTCTAAGTCCCTAAAAGTGTTGTTTCATACCCTAAAGGAGAAAGATTAGCTGATTACATCATCTCCCAGAAGTTCTCCATGAAAAACTGCTTAGAACTGGTCAAAACTAGACCATACAGACTGCTCAGTCCTAAGGGTACGATGCATCTCACCTGCCACATGCAAAAAGTGCGATGCATACTGGAAAGCCCTTCTCTAAGGTGTGATGAGCGAGATTAGATAAATGGCAAAGACAGTTTGCAAGGTGGATGATCATGGAATCTTCCAGAAACTTCCCTTATGACACTTGCCTCTCTGAATTCGCCTAGGGATGAGTAAGAGATCATGAAATCTCCAAGTGGAATTGAGAACTATCAGAGAAATGACACTAATCAAAAACCCAGAAGTTGACTCACCCACCTGCAAACATCTATATATGGATC